>MU158859.1:544632-559343 GCA_015888305.1 Antheraea pernyi
ACGACGGATGAATGACCGGTCATCCCTAACCTGCAGACTGACACCTCCATATTGGATAGAGCGGGCGGATCCATCGGGATGCAATACAACGAACGTTTGTAATAAATTAACGTGCCACCCCCGCGGATGACTCGATCATTTCTGACTATATGATAGTGCGCGACTCTAGGACTTTTCATATTCGGTTTTAGAAGCGTTTCCTGGACGAGGAGAACGTCTGTTTTTCGCGAAAGAAGGCAGCTACTTGATCGCGCTGTGCCCTAAGATTCCTCGCGTTATAAAACGAGACTGAAAGACCGCGCGGTTTTATTCTATTTAACGCCGCGAATTTTATTTAAAGTCTAAATCAGGCGTGGATCGAGAGAGGCGCTGCAACGTTGCAGCGATGCCTTTATACTGAGCAAGCACGTCAAGCCGGCCCAAACCTGTCTCGGCTTTAAGGGCCACGCGTAAAGCGAGAACCTCCTGGAGGTCGTGCTCCTGGAGTAGCTGGTACACCCAGTCAACTGCAGAGAGCTCCGTAGAGTGGGCGGGAGCAGCACGCGCCGGCCGCGCCTGTGGTGGACGAGCCTATGGCTTGGGAGCCTCAGGCTGGGGTCGGAGGGCCCGCCCGGGTAGTGGTGCGCGCGGCACGGAAGGTGGCGCACGCGTAATGGGCGCAGGCGATACCGGGGCGCGAGAGGTGCCCGGCAGGCCGGGGAAGGCCTCTACGGACATGAGAGGTGGAGGCGGAGGGCGGGCGGCGGCCGCAGGTACCCTGGACACCTGTCGCGCCTGCCGGGGACGTTTCGTGCACGGTACGCGGGGACAGCCGCGATAGTTCGCTGGGTGACCCGCGTCCCCAATGACTCGACAGACTCACCTTTTATAGCATTCAATGAAGCTACGACCAGTCGATAACTTTCAACCAATAGCGTGTCAGGTCATTAGTAACATCCCCGATGTAGTTAGTCAATAGTAATACGGAGAGTGCTTACAATAATACATAAATAGGTTTATTACACATATATATTCTATCCTACATATAAATATTCTATCAGGAGTTCAATAGTTATTAAGAGATTTGACTACAGAAATGTATTGTGTTATACCTAGAACATTACGGGTATAGCTTGCTCTCTATTCATATATTTGAGAACAAGTCTGTGTTGAGGTTTCGGAAATAACTGCCTACTCGCATCCCTCGCCCGTCTCGATGTCACTCGCTGTGACATGACTACAGTTAGATAACGACCGTACTTCGGGAAACTTTCAAAGATACAATATGTATTTTTCTCACATTTTGTACACAAAACTGTTTTATATACCACAATTTTAGTGTTTTGATTATTTTAATTACAATCTTCATGACGATACACGAAGAAACCTAAAAACTTTATTGAATATCGAAATTCATTATAAAAATATATTCGTAAGAAAAAATACTTATGACAGTATCGTAACGATGAATTTCAAATGCAATCCAACGAATAAATAAAAATAAGTTTTTTTTGCCAAACCAATTGTCGAGTAGGAGTGAATTTTGGAAGAGGTAGAGCGCAAGAGGTGGAGGAGAATTTGGAAGTGGTAGAGCCACGCTGAAGCTAGTACTGGTTTCAGCATGAATGGGTCGGCTCGCCCGGGGCAGTACCACCCTCTCACAGAAAACCGACGTGAAGTAACAGTACTTGCATTGTTGCGTTTCGTTCGGGCAGTGAGGGCGCCGGAGGGCCATCTCCTCTTCCCCCACTCCTCCCTCCCCCCAAACACAGGCTGGCAAAGCAGTTGCAACTCCCCTGGTGTTGCTAGTGTCTATGGACGGCGGTGATCACTTACCATCAGGTGACCCGTCTGTTCGTTTGCCTCCTATAATATAAAAAAAAGGTAATGATATTTCAAAGTTTTAACAAGATAGTTGCCCCCTTATTAGAACTTTCCATGCAGTTTTTGAGGCTTCTCAGAATAAATAGTTCATGGTATTGTTTCCCATTATCCCAACTATATTACGTAAAATTCCACCAATAAAAGCCACTACAAGACACACTAAGATCACCCCAAAAAATTCAAAGATATTTTTAAACGTATACTACTACCACTACCTAACTAAAAAGGTTTTTCAAGTTTTCAACTAATTACTATTGAGAGTGAACCAAGCTATGAAGAACCGGGTCGCCTATTGGAAGAGATACGCGCCTATATACATACCATTCATTCTTTATCTTAATAAGATTACAACGGGAGTTTTTAGCGGGATTTTAGTCTGTCATGTTGTGGATTTTGATTCATAATCTTATGTTACTTAACTCTATAATGTGTAAAATTGGTAGTGGTTTATGCAATATACTTTGTTTACTGTGTATAAGTGAAGTGAATGGAAAATAATACCACGGAGCATGAAATCTGAGATGCCACAAAAAATCCCTGGAAAGTTGTAACAAGGGAGCCACCATCTTGTTGAAACATAAACATTGACATTGAAACGATCGCACGACAATAACTTGTAATACTATTAACTACTCGACAATGGCAGTAATAATCTAAAAGATAGGTTGCCAAAAATAAAGTTAAAAAAGGTCGCTGATTGAAAGAAATCGTTCACTCGTTTTTCCACTTGTATCGATTCGATTTCTATACCATTTCAAACATTATACGGCTTTATTATACGCTTACCCTAAAATTAAAAACTATACCTTATATAACTTTTTTATTCAATACATCGTGAACAACATCATTTATATTATTAAAATTACAATTGTGGTTATCAACTGGCGAACTGATATCGAATTCGAGAGAACGAAGTCGTGGTGGTCTAGTGGTTAAGATCGGTGGAACATAAATTAAATGTCCGTAGGTTCGAACCCCGGCCATGTACCCACGAATTTTTCAGAATTCGCCTAAATTTACTAAATTAAATTACTAACACTATCAGCTGCCGGTGAAAGAAAACTTTGAGAGATGTTCTTGTAGTACAACTGTATGTGGGAGAACATAGATCTGTGGATATATCGGAGTTTGAAATTATCAATACGTCATGGTCTGCCATGGTTATTATGCTCAAACCTTCCTTCGCGAAGAGACCTGTGGCCCTGCAGTGGGTCTCTTAAAGGCTGATAATGTTGAACAGAGTTTTGTAACTGGATTGCCGAATTGGGTTACAAACAGAGTCAAAAATGCTATAGATAAGTAAGTATATAAGAAAAAATAGAAGACAAAATAAAACGTGGAATAAGTCGCTGTATGTGATAAACGATTCACATGCAAACACCATCAGCGTGTGTCAACATAAATCGCTTTAACAACAACTATCATTATTCTAATGAATTCAAACGCACGCGGTCTCAAAGCGTTGTTTTAAACTTTTAATAGCTTAACGCAACTGTTACAACGTTAGCTTGTTGTTACAGTGAGTTGAAACACTAAGCCCATATAAAGTAAACGTCAATCGATTATTTATATGTGCCCAAATATATATAACTTTATCTACTACGAATTTTAAACAAAATCAAGCCATTTGTAAACCAATACGCTAAGGTGTTATTACATCCGGTAATCTAATATGCATTATTTTTTATTTATTGATTTAAACTTCAATCCAGGAACTCATGTGATGGTAAACGACGACATAATGTGAGAGTCGATAGATCTAGAAAGACCTCTAGGGTTGCTGCTGGAACACATCTGTAGATGTTTGGCATTTAATTTTTACTTGAAGATGATAGCTATTCAAGCTTAGGAAAAGCCCTACCGCCATCGAAAATTCCGATTGAAACAAAAAAATTCGAGCCAATGACACAGTTTCTGAACGCGCTAACCACTTAGCCATCATCGCAATGGATAGTTTATAACGGACTGTAGTTTTATGCGAGGTCAGTAACCAATATGTTATTCTATATCCAAAAACCTGAGTTCTTATATAAAAACAATCTCACTAGATAATAAACAATAATGGTAAACTGTTAGCACGTCGTACCAGTTAATATGCCCTTACAAAATAGAGTTAGATTGTCTACATTTAAGAGAAAATGCGGACGGCGTTTATTTCTTAGATATGTATTCGTTTGTTTTATCCCCAGATAATCAAATTCGATTAGATATTTTTATACCAAATAATATATACCTAACAGAATCACGTTCTAACGTTTTTTTCTATGTCATAAATTTTAGAATATTTCTAATTCTAGGAGCCTTCTAAAATTGGCCAATCATATCGTCGTTTTCAGATATCCGATTTCCGACAAATCAGAAAAATTTATCCCTTAGACTAATTTTGAAAAAATATCAGTTCATTTTGAAAGCGAGAAAGAACAACGTTATAGGAAATCGTGATTTCTTATCCTTTGTGTAAATAAGATCAATCTGAACTACAGTTGTCTTTCTCGCGTTCGATTTCATAGTTCGGAAAAAGTGAGATAGCGATAAATTTCTGTTCATAATTTAAATTACTTGCAGATCACGCTTTTAAAATATGTAAAAATTAAAATACACGAATGACGAATTCACCGACCAACGCCATTATATTCTTCCTTTCTAACATTGTTAAATATAACTAGACTCCCAACTCACGGCTGACGTTAACAACTACTGATAGAAGTGGGTCGGAGGTAAAAAGTGAGATGACACGGAAGGGCCGAGCTCAATTATTTTTTTCATTATCCACGTGACATGTGCAGCGACCTCGTGAAAAGAGGGTTATCCTGATACACCTTTTATATATAAATTACTAGCAGTTGCTCGCAACTTTGCACGCTTTGTTATGCTGTAATTATTTTCGACTCTTTTATGCTGTCAACCTACGAGTGAGTATCTATGTTTTATAACAATAGGAAAAAAAATAGTGCGTGGAATCCCTCCGCGCGGAAGAAGTGAAACTTCGTAATGTGGAAATGGAAATAGGAAGGGGTAGAAATTGATTTTTAGTGAAATCATATTGTTTCTTTAAGACAAACTTTATTAACATTGCTTACAATTCACAATTGATAGCATCTTTTAATTATCATTTTCGAGTGGAGATATCCAAATCTATAGCATTTACAATGGGATTATGATAACTAAAGTAAGATACGAAATGTTTGATTATTTTTCTCGCACTATCTCTTTCTATTCCCCCTCCCCAGGAGCGTTGAACGTTTAACGCAACAATGCTTTCATACCCCCTCCATGGTAGCGTTAAACGTTTAACGCAACCCTGTTGGAAGTCGCATTAGAAGTTTCACTTCAATAATAAATTTAATCACTTACCAGTTTTAGAGCAATGTACTCAGTATACTTGTGAATATCTCAGTACCAATTTTCATAAATCTAAGTCAAATAATCACAGATTACAAACCCACTTACGGTGTAAAAAGAACCCGCATGCAAATTTTCACGGTCCTAGATCAAGTACTTTGGGCTGAGCTTTGATATGCCAATCAGTTATTCTCACCATTGTCGTTGTTTTATTTAGAACTACGTATTTTTTATTTAAAATAATTTTGGTCCGTTTATATTATTTTATAGTAATTTTGACAGTATTACTGAACCCCTGTAACCTTTTAGAAACATTAACTTATCTTTAGGAAGATATATCATCGCTGTTTGAGCTAAATGGTAATCGGAATATATAACCTAGTTGATTGTAATTTCTCTGTTAACAAAAGCTTCGTCAAAATCGGTTCAGCCGTTTCGCAGATTAGCCTAGACAAACAGACACTTTTATTCATACCTATAACGTCGCTTAGTAAACAACACCGCGCAAGTTAATTTAAATTATTTAAAGGGAAGTAAAAAACTGATTTTTTTAATTCCATTATTAAGCATAATTAGCGATTTCAAGACTGATCGTTATTGATTGAAACGTTCAACATGTGGTGTGTAGTTTGACGCATCATGCGAACATTTATCCATTGACTTGCAAAAGTAAAAACCGCCAATTTTCGATTTCAGGCTATATACGATATGTATTTCGAAACTGGAAAGATGATATGTAATTACTGAAGCAATATTTTTTTTTCTTGATAATGATACCTATGGGGTATTCCATGCCAAATCGACCACTTTTGAACCTTACCCCTTTAGATTTCGCTGAATTTTTTTTATCTTTTTCTACTCGATGAAAGACGTTTTACAGAATTTTTTCAAATTTTTTTATCCAACCCAAAAAAAGTTATGAAACTTTCAAAAAAATGGCTCTTTTATTTTCAAATAGCCATAACTCTCTCAAAAATTGACCTTTCGGGACGTTTTTTTTTTGAAAATTTTTGTTTTTGATTGAATTTTTTGAAAAAAATTATTAAAAAAAATTAACATGATCGCTTCAATGAAATAATCGCGTTTTTGTATAAAATCGTTATTTTTTTCGAAGTTCGTCAATCTAATTTTTTATTTTTCTCAAAAAATTTCAGCGAAATCTAAAGGGATAAGGTTCAAAAGTGGTCGATTTGGCATGGAATACCCCCTATATAATATATCTATACGATACAGTATACCTAATATATACCTATACTGTTCTGTAAGCCTGAGAACGTGTATGCAGAATTTCATGAAGTTCAGTTGAGTAGTTACAGCATGAAAGCGTAACAAACAAACTCACATCTACATTTATAGTATTAGTTCGCATTACTATAATGTTAGATTTCATTTGCACGCCAGTATTGGCTTATTGTTGTATGGTTTTTTGAAGTGAAAACTTCTTTAGGCGCGTTGAGCGGTATTTTTGGCAAATGATATATTTCTGTTTTCGCGTGATGACATGCCAATATACGTGACCGACCGTATTGCACGGCTTGCGTCAGGCTAGCGATGCATAGTATAGGGGTCTATGTACATCCGGACCAAGGAAGATGGGTCGGGGGTCTCATCTTCCCATTGCACAGGTCCGGCGAACGGAGGAGACGGCTAGTGTGTACACGGCTGTGTCTTAACAAGACGGGGCCCGGCGGCGGCGCTTTTGCTGTTGGGCCAACCGCTGGGGCGGCACGATGAAGTCTATAGAGATCTCGTGCCGCCCCAACTATAGCGGAAGACGTACACCGTGGGGTTTTAGTCCGTGCGAGTCGTACATCCATAAGGGTTTTCCCCACGCTAAAAAAGAAAAAGAAAAAAGGTGTCTATGTAAATCTAATATTGATATTTTGTATTGAGCTTGTGCAGTCCATCATATGTTTTATTTATTAATAAACTGTATAAAAATGTGTATAATTATTGCTCCCAGTGTCAATAGATGCGCAAACCAGATGTTAATAATTTCAATATACAAATTATCAAATTTTAATATTGTAATTCAGACTATCATTAAAGTAAAAATTCAAAAGAAAACAGTAATTTTATTGTTTTTAGTTTTCACTTCTATCGGCAGTCTACTTCGACTGCGTCGACTTTTATCTTATTGTTTGTGATAACATTTTATTAGAATATCTAATATTACTAAATTTTACATTACTGAATAAATAAATTTAGAGATAAACAGATGCAGTTTTAGAACAGCATATTCCAATCTGTTGTATAAGTAAATTAAATGTAAACACCTGCGGCTGATTCGTGTGCTGACCACAATCCTTTTACGGGACCAGGTCCCGCATAAATTATGTAAAACTAAGTTACACAGACAAACAGGCTTGTGTAAACACCTGCGGATATATCTGCACCGTATAGAAGTATAACATATTATAGTAGTCATTTTGATTTCAACTTAAAAATCTAAACGTCGACACCTATATTGCATTAAAAGTTTTTCAGGATCTAATCTATATGTATATACTAGTACCTGCTCCAGCTTCACTCGGATGTACCAAGTACTAACGAAGAAAAAGGCACCAAATGTTCCATTCACAATACGACTATGTGATGAAATAAAAAGGGTAAGTGAACGTAAATCTCTCAATTGTGTCAATATTTTTGAAGATCGAGTCTTCCAGCTCAGTAACATTTTAAATGGGGATTTTTAAACACTAACATGTTAAAAACTAACATACGCTGATAAATTAAAAGCGATAAAAGCGGTGAAAAGTAGTTTGGTATACATGAAAGTGCATTATCAGTTAGAATTTAAAAAGAATCTGAAGCTTGGTAGGTGGTAGAGCCACGCTTAAGCTATTATTGGTTTCAGCATGACTGGGTCGGCTCGCCCGGGGTAGTACCACCCTCTCATAGAAAACCAACGTGAAGTAACAGTGCTTGCATTATTGCATTTCGTTCGGTCAGCGGGAGCGCCGGAGGCCCACCTCCCCTCCCTTCCCCTCTCCCCTCCCCCTCCCTCCCTTTCACCCAAACACGGGCTGACAACGCACTTTCGACTCCCATGGTGTTATTAGTGTCTAAGGATGGTGGTGATCACTTAACATCAGGTGACCCACCTGCTCATTTGCCTGCTATGACATAAAAAAAAACTTTTGAAGAAATGAGAATCTAGAGAAAGGGTTTTATGTAAAAGACGAAAAATTGCTGAATTCCCTATTCTCGAGCAATCCATATTAACATGGTTCAAATAGTGTCCAAACCAAAACATCAGTGTTATAGACCTATAGTGAAAGAAAAAGCTGAAGAGTTCGCCAATTCACTGAAACTCCATAACTTTAAAGATAGCAATGGCTGGTTAGAAAACTTCAAGAAACGGCATGATTTGGTCTTCAAGAAAGTGTGCGGCGAAAGTGCGAGTATGACATAAACCCTTGATAAGTTAAAAACTCCGTATCTTAAATTATTTTATGTTTCCCTTGGCTTTTAACTTATCGAGGTTCTACTGTATTATAGGGTTATCTGTTCCTGCACTCATTTAAAGCGTTATTACGGTACTATCCATTTGAAATGCACTTTTAATCTCAGATATTTTGTTGCCGGTAGCCTTTATTACCTCAGTTTATGTGTGTGGACACATCAAATATCCCATTCGGTGAGGCTACATAACTGCTCTATAAAACGCTGCAGTGCCATTTTCTTTTATGAACAATTCCAGAAAGTGACACGACAGTAAATCTTCCACTATCGAAATTGTTGTAT
The DNA here is from genome assembly GCA_015888305.1 of Antheraea pernyi. NCBI lineage: Eukaryota > Metazoa > Arthropoda > Insecta > Lepidoptera > Saturniidae > Antheraea > Antheraea pernyi. The sequence continues at coordinate 553,585 of MU158859.1, forward strand.
TCTTCCAACTTTTATTTAACCTTTTTACTTAATAAAAATAAGAGATATTCAATCTCTCAATTAAAACTTATTAAAGTAAGAAAAATAAACAGCACTATTTCAAACCAGTACTTTATTGAAAAGGATAGGAAAAAAAGTGTGTGTGCGATTCACACACGATATAAGTGAAACTTCAGTAAATCGACAAAAGAATGAGATGAATATATATAACAAGGGTAGGATAATTACAAAGTTTATTTGTTTAAAAATGAATTTATTATTTACCACAACAAGATATAAAAATACTGTCGTGCTAATAACGCGAAGGTCGCGGGTTCGATACCCTCATGGGCCATGTAACTTTTTTCAATATATTTGTATAGTATTTTGATACGTAATATATAATTGATTTATATATAATTTCAATGTAATAAAAAATAATTACAAAGTTTATTTGTTTAAAAATGAATTGATTATTTAGCACAGCAAGATATAAAAATACTCACAAACACTGTTAAATAATAACACACCTCGCTGACTTCTTATTAAAAAGCTGTGATACGCAGCCGCATACAGTGTACAGTAAGTAGTATTCGTACTTTTCACATATATTAACACACATTAAATGCTCAAATACAAGTAAGTATTAAACAGTATGCAATATACATACACACCGACATTTGCTCTCTCGCTCTGGCTCACTAATTTTTGTATTTGTCTCTTACCTGTCGTTCCGTTGCACACGGTTTGACACACCGACATTTGCTCTGTCTCTTACCTGTCGTTCCGTTGCATCCGGTTTGACACACCGACATTTGGTCTGTCACTCTGGCTCACTAATTTTTGTATTTGTGTCTCTTACCTGTCGTTTTGCCGTTGCATCCGGTTTTAAATCACAACGATTCTAAAGAAGTTTCACTTCAAAATCAAATATTTTACCTATAAATCGTATATTAATATTATCATAAGATTGTCGCCAGTTAAACTTCAAATGCAGGCTCTCTGTCATCAGTCGATAACAGCCGTCGCGTCGTCTCCCCCCATTATTGGAATCGCATCAAAGCCGCTTACCAATCTACAGTATACATTACAGTAGGTATACACAATTATCTTTTACTGCTATTGACAGATTTTGCAATACTCTATTTACGTAGAATTATTGTATATTACTAGTGTTATAAGAATTTAAAAAACATTTCGTATATATGATATGGCGAAGCTTTATGCCACGGTTTACATAAATTAAAAAAATATGTGTACATAGTATATTAGTTTTTATTGGTTTGTGACTCGCTTATATGTAGCTTTTTTATTAACACTTGATCGTAGTATGGAACCATGGCATGTTCCTTTTTTCGTCGACATATAATATTCTCTTTAATTTGTCCAAGGAAGATTATTTCATTTCATTGGCACTATACATCATAAAATGAACACCAAACTTTGCAAAAAAATTACGGGATTATGCTTATTTAACAATACTCACTTCGAACAATCATTTTTCGTATGCACACATTTAGTTGTAGATCATTAAGATAAAATAATTATAATACTATTTTCAGAATTTATATGTAAAAAGTTGAAATACAAAGATGTTTCATTTCTACTGTAATTATTCACTATACCATTAGATAGAAATACACAGTTACATGCAGCCAAACTATAATTACTTTGTTCGCAGTTTCGTCTCTGGCGGACTAGCAATAGCCCGTACCAATCAATAGCCGACTGAATCAAATTGAACTTGCTTTGATTGCAGTGAAATAGGCTCAGGATACCTATGTAGTTTCAATTTGTAATAAAAAGGGATCCATTCGTGTGTATTTACCTATTCATTCAGTTTGTTTATACTACGTACGTACGTACGTTTTGATGGTGGTAGAGCCACGCTGAAACTATTATTGGTTTCACCATGAATGGGTCGGCTCGTCCGGGGTAGTACCACCCTCTCATAGAAAACCGACGTGAAGTAACAGTGCTTGCATTGTTGCGTTTCGTTCGGTCAGTGAGAGCGCCGGAGACCCATCTCCCCTCCACTCTCCTTTCCCTTTCCCTCCCCTAACCCTTCCCTCCGAAAGATGGCAACGCACTTGCGACTCCTCTGGGGTTGTTAGTGTCCTTGGATGGTGGTGATCACTTAACAGCAGGTGACCCACCAGTTCGTTTGCCATCTATGACATAAAAAAAAAAAAAAAAAACGTTCAAAATGAAATATAAAAAATAAATTATGTTTATAATTACGGTTATTTATCAGCTTAGCCCTTATTTCTTTCTACCTTACCTTTTTCATATTCTATTTCTCTTACAATTTTCTAGATCATGATTTCAATTATATTCGCTTTACAGCTTTCAACACAGACGTAGAAAATTCGTAACGTGTAATGGAACACCCGTTAGAAGCCTTCGTACACTTTGTACATAGAAGTAAATTGTTATTTGGATATTTAAAAAATCAATAACTAAAGTGTTCATACAGCACATAGTTTTTAAAACTTCTCTGCTTGTCACACACACATTTCGGTTCCGTTCGTGACTTCACTCTTTTTCTGAACTATGTCTCCATCACAAACGAGCGTAAAGAGAAGAGGTCTTCACGGGCAACTGGATGAGAAATTAACTAGATACTTTAATAGAAATATATAATGTAAACAAATATTTTTTTACTAAGATTTTTTTTTAAATCGAACGTTTGTACATAAATAGTCTAAGATAAATAAGTTCAATGACTTTTCCTCTCCTGTTTGTCAACCAATTTTCTATATCTTTTTTGGTTGGTAACTATTAGCGAGCTTTGGTGTTTATTAGCTTTTTTTAATACAAACGACGAGAAGAAGCCATAACTCATTGGCTCTATTCGTCATACTTCATGCTCTTTACGTCTACAGTCTAGAATATTTATACAATACTCAATACAGATAATAAAATCTATACATTAACGCATAAAGAGAAAGGTTTGTACCTCTTTTTATGTTCAAATTTCGTCCACTGAACGACTTCTGGTTTAAGGTAAAAAGTAAAGGTCTTGTGTGAATATTTAATGCTATTATCGATGAGACATTGTATCATTGTTTGGACTTCATACTCTAATTAAACAAAACTATGTTTACTGTGCGCTTAACAAACTCGTAAACTTGACGAAATTTATACAGTAGTCGTACAAAAATAAACGTAAACAAGATCATAGGTTTGAAAAAAATAACCAAATAACATTGGCAGAAAGATTCATACATGCGGGATTTTTGACCACAATCTCCCTCTACATTAGTCCTAGACTAATAAAACGCAAAGCCTAGGCGACGACAGTATTTCAACTATAGCTAGCAGACACACCTATAGTGACAGATTTTCAACCTGAATAGGGTAACTAAACAGGCAGGCGTTTAAAAATCCTACCAACATACTATGGTTCCATCACGGGGTGTCCTTCATACAAATAATTCGCCTGTAAACTCCTACTGCTCTGCCAAAAGACCTTTCCCGAAGGATTGTATGGGCGTATACCACGCGCTCCAAATTTATATATTCGCATATTATTTCTCATTACATTTGCATGAAATGTATACATTATTTTTGTATATTATATATTTGCAGGATCAGAATAAGAATGATTAGGATATAAACGGGGATTAATAAAGGATTAATAAGTTCTCTATATTTTTATGTTTACTTGAATCTGTCACAGCATTTAATCCCCGCGGCTGTCCTGGTGTATTGCAGAAATGAGGAAACTTTTCAACACCGCTATCCGTTCCACAGTTAAGTATTCCAGTCGTATTCACCGAGGACTGGGTTCCTTTGTATTTGAGTAACAAACAAACAGGATAATTAAGGTACGTCTAATTTATATCACAATTGATTATTTTACTGTTAATTACACTTCGAAATTTCTTTATTACACGATGTATAAAGGTATTTTAATATCTTTTCATACTAAAACAGTAATCACTATTGTTTTAATTATGTCTTTGTAAATTCGACGGAAGAAATTAAAATCGAAATAGTATTCTTCAGAATTTAAATAATTGATTCATCAACTCGTTGAACCATCGCATCACCCCTTCCCCGCCAACATTTTTTTAAATACGATTGGAAACCGAAATCAAAATTATGGTGTTGGAACCGAAGGGATAAATACAATTAATTAATTGCTATGAGTGTTAGATTATAAGCTACTAGCTATAGTTCGCTGCTTCCCTCGTGTTAATAAAAAATAATATAATTCGCTTATAATATATATTTCTATATGTGAAAGAAATTTTAAAATCGATTAATTATTATTGGACTTTATAAAAGTGACCCTATAAGTACAAACAAAAGATTTTTCCAAATCGGTTAAGTCATAAAGGAGTGGAAGAATTACGAACAAAAATAACATTATATATATATATACCGCCATAAAGACAATAACGTCTAAAATAGTGATATATATATATATATATACATATATAAAAATTCAACCAAAACCAAACCAAAACGGGTTGGTTACAATTAGTTATTCAACAATGCTTGAATCAAGTATCAGAAAATGCAGTAATAATTATTCATTCAGTAAGAACAGTCATTAAACTGCAACATATTTTAATTAACATATAGTTTTTTAAATATAGTTTACAGTTATATCAGCAGTGTATCTCCGGTATCTCGGTTCTCTGATCCAAAACGAATACGAAACTTCATGGGCGAGCAAACGTCAAAACGGCCATCACAGCGTACCGCTACTATAATAGCGAATTAACACTTAATATATTATAAACATTCACAGCTACTTCGTCCGTGTCTTCACGTATTCTAGTCATACATATAGAAACTGAAGCGTTCACCAATGTGTATTTTCTCGCCATAGCGAAATGGGGCAAGCGGTATGGCGCACGTGACAGGATAACGCATAATAAAGTATCTATTGTATGTTCAACTTAACAGCCGAAATGAGTTAACGGATTTTTTTGTAGGATGTCTAACACTACGCTTATCCGTAAGGGTTAAGCAGTAATAATAAATTTTTACAGAGATATTTTAAAATCGTTACAATAATTGTACCGCTTTCAGTATTAATGATAGAATTGCGATTACAAAAATAACTTACAGCTCACAATGAATCCAAATTTATTCAACAAATTTATCTATACGAGAACAAAGTCTGAAGCACTAACTAGTGTTAAATATAAGTATATCTTCAAAACAGAAACGATTTTGTTCTTATCAAGAAAAACACTAATTGTGAAGAATTTAACAAAATGGAAAAACATTTTAAAGATAAGTAATCAGCAAAATATCAAAGCACAATCACACTTTAACAATGTCGACGTCATCGATTAACCCCGACCTACCCCAAAATCTATAACACAAAAATCTAATTACGAACAAGCGTAAATTTAGAGCGGCGCGCCACATCGCGTCGCGTATTGATTATCACCGACCTTGGGTAAAAAAAAATTAAGTCAAAGACTGACCCAATTTTTAGCGAGTCTCCCCTCGTTACGCACCGTTCATTGCCAAGTTTACATTGAAGAAACCAAACGGCTCTGCCTATTAGGTGGAGAATAAAACCGGCGTCGCTTAGTTGAGAAAAAGATCTTTAATGAGACGAAGGAAGTCGGGGCGTTTAAGATTTTTGCGCGCCACGGTCACAGTATATACTGCGCCACTGTGGTTTTGATACTTTTTTATTCTTATTAGTAATATACTGTTTAAAGTTACAAATAGTTATATTGAAACCATTGGAACGTGTTGTATTACTTTCAACAATATGAGTGAAATAATAAAAAAAAACAACATAAGTT
>MU158859.1:568816-618110 GCA_015888305.1 Antheraea pernyi
TCTTTTTTTATTTGATTTGGTACACTATGTAGTGATTAGATGCTACCTATGTATTCGTTCGTGTAAAATTGATTAAAAATATGTTACAACCGCGTGAGACGTGTACCTTACTGGACTCTAAGAATAAATATACATCATTGAAAGTCATATATCTGTATGTAATATGAATTATATCGTCTTTTTGGTCAATTTGGCGGCTATATTGTTTTATTTACCGCGTTTGCTTCTACATAACTCTGTGATTATAGCAACGTATAAGAATAAGTTAAGTATATCGACAATACGGACATATGATATCTATATAATAAAGGATTTATGATATATTGTTCCATAATGTATAGCTTATAATTTGCATTACTTTCTTATATAGTGTTAGTGAGCACTGCGTTTGGTATATAGTAGGTTGAAGTTCCAGGTATGTCGCTGATGATAAATCCCATCCCATTCGATATACTATTAGTATTCATATATCTAATGTACACGTTACATGTTACAGTAGATGGCGTTCGTATCGTAGTTACAAATGTTTTTGAAAAACCGTTTCTGTAATGTACACACCCACTCACAATTTTACATTTCTTTAATAAATTTTTAAAAAGCGCGTGCGGAGCCGCGGGTAACAGCTAGTATGATATATATTTGTTAAAAACATAAACCAGATCGAGTTTCTTGCCGGTTCTTCTCGATGACTGGATTGGTTTCCGAACCGGTGGTAGTTTTGACGTTCATAAGTGCCTTCTTAGGCCCTAAATTGAATAAAGTGTTTTTGATTTGATTTGAAACCAAGGACGCGTTTTTAGTTATATTTGTTTTTTCTCCGAACCGGTGGTAGTTTTGACGTTCATAAGTGCCTTCTTAGGCCCTAAATTGAATAAAGTGTTTTTGATTTGATTTGAAACCAAGGACGCGTTTTTAGTTATATTTGTTTTTTCATTAGTAATTTTAATTCCTCGGGAACATTACATTTTTTCTGGATGAAATTTATCCTTTGCCTAGGTCTGTACTCCTGTACAATGTATATTTCATGACGTACACCTGATAAGTTAAGACGTGAAAGTGTAAGAAACAAATAAACAGTCATATTTATAACTAGCTGACCCGTGCAACTTCATCTGCATCAAATCGGTTATCACCGGTTTCAATTATATTTTTAAACGCGAAAAATTTTAATAAGCCTAATACCGATTACAGTCACAACTACCGTTTCCAATTGTAAATCCAAACTATAAAGGGACTCACTCAAACATATACATACCCAGATGGTATGTGAAAAATCTTTTAAAATAAGCCTACAACCCGTTCGTAGCATCATCTTCCGGGTTCAATTAAAATAAAAAGTGACCTACATATATTGTTGGTAATGTAAAAAAAAAGCTTGAGAGGTCTATGGATACCCAGTTGGAACGAAGTTCCTTTCCTTTTTTTGTAGACGTTTACTATACAGTCAGTACCTATAGTTTACATTATAAAATATCAAGTTGATAGAGTTCAATCGTAAATTAAACGATAAAATATACTCATAAAATAAATAATGATAAATTAAACACTGAATGATATCATAACTATTTTCAACTTGTATTAAAACTTTTTCACACTCCATTGTTTTGAAGAAAAATATAAATATTAAAAAGATATGAGCACGACGCGTCAACTATCACTTGCCTGTAACTATTCGTCCAAGAGCTAGCAACGGTTTCGACAGCGAAGTAAAGGACCTGTAAAGGTGTGATGCGCATTACAAAACACAACGTTACCTGCTACCGGGTATCCTGAATCCTGTTTGGATGGGCATAATATATCTTCATATGAAAGAACCTTTTCTAAAATTCTCGTTCTTTCAACGTTGCTGGCTCTTGTACTAAAGAGTCGCAAAAAAGTCCAGTTACATTAACTACAAATTTTTGTCTTTCGTTATCCTGGAGAACCTACCTTATGGTGGTAGAGCCACGCTGCAACTATTACGGGTTTCAACATGAATGGGTCGGCTCGTCCGGGGTAGTACCACCCCCTTATAGAAAACCGACGGGAAGTAAGAGTGCTTGCATTGTTGCGTTTCGTTCGGTCAGTGAGAGCGCCGGAGGCCCACCTCCCCTCCCTCTCCCTCCCCTAACCCTTCCCTCTAAAGGGTGGCAACGCACTTGCGACCCCTCTGGTGTTGTTAGTGTCCATGGACGGTGGTGATCACTTAACATCAAGTAACCCACCTGTTCGTTTGTCACCTATGATATAAAAAAGAACCCCTTGCGTTTTATGGGACAAAAAGCATTTTAGCTGTAACCTTGTAATATTAGTTGTCACTGTGTCAAGTTTCGTCAAAATTGGTTCAGTACTTTCAGAGTTGATACGTGTTCACAGGGACAGACAGACAGACAAAAATTGTAAAAGGATTATTTTTGGCTTCTATATAGATAACAAAGCATACCCCGATCAAAATTTTCAAAAAAAATTTTAATGTACAGATTTGGCTTTGCTACAGTTTTATTATGGTATAGATATTGGTTGAGATATGTTATATAATATAATTTATTTGTGAACATTATATGAATTATGTAATCATTTATTTTAATAATATTATAACGTACTGTAACTCGCTTTAGGTTTAGATGAAAATCAGCGCTGAGTGGTCTGCATGATATTTCAGCTTACGGTGATACCTTTTCATGATAAGGGAACCCGCAGCGCGATTAAGAACATATCTATATGAATGCCTTGTCGTGGTTTGTCAATATATGATTTCTATTCTCTTTAAATGGTTACGTTATCCTCTAATTCATTAGACTTAGAATATTCACTTAATTTTCTTTTAATAACATTTTTTATTTCACGTACATTTTACATACTCTGAATAACTCGGCCCTCAGCTACAATCCGCAATTATTTAACTCAACGGATTATAAATGTCTAATGCGATTTCGTATCTAGTTTGAGAAAATTCATGGCGTCATTAAAAATACATTAAAAGCATTAAGCGTTTTATCGCGAGAACAGCAGAAATACCTACGTCTAAAATAAAAGGTATAAAATGAATGTAGACAAATAAAACAACCCTTCTTCCCTTTGTATTTATCTCGAAACCGCGCTAACGATTCTTAGTCCGTTTTTCTCTTGATTAGAATTATAAGTATTTACTATCCTTACTAATGCTATAAATATGAATATGAGTTTGTCTCACCTAAACTACGTAACCGATCTTCATAAAATTTTTTACACATGTTGTACAGAAGGTACAGTACAGGGTACATATGAGGATATAGGTACCTTTCATAATATAGAATATAGATAGATAGAATATAGGACAAATCTATATAAACGCGAGCGATCGAGATATCACTAGTATCTAGTATAAGGGCGAGCGATGCCGCTATCAAAAGTGTCAAAATGAAATTGATTGAGTGCCTTAAGCGCTCGCCTTACTAGTCCGGTAAAGCTCTTAAGGCCACGCTAGGCCAATAGCATAATTCGAGAAAAAAAAACGTATCGAAAGCTAGTGTCAGTTATTAATTTGTCATTATTACCTAAGTCAGTGGTACTCAACCTTTTTTTAAACGGGCCACAAACACGTTTCACTCATAGTGTCACGGGCCGCAAACTACAAATATTTAGGTATTCAATAAAAAAACCTGATTTCAAATTAACAACGTATTAATGTAGTGAAAAATGGTTGTCCAACAAAACAAGCTTGGTACAACCCTTATATGATAAGGAATGCATTGCGGTCGGGTTATCTAGGATCTATTTAAATTACTGAGCGTGCTCATAATTTTCTGATGGGCACGCAATTTAAAATACTTGAATATAAGGTATAATCGGGTGGGCCAACATCGGAGACCCGGCGGGCCGTAGGTTGAGTATGGCTGATCTAAATCCTATAACCTTTTAACCGACTTTAAGTAATCTACTAAATTGTATGAGTTTACGGTAAAGTGTAATGAATTTAAAATAAATAAGTCCTATCTGAGGCTTATCACAATCAATTCAGTCGCTTCGAAGCTTAGCGCGGATACACAATAAGCACTTCAATTCTATTTATATGTATGGGATTTATTATTGGTTTTATTTATTATATGTATTAAATACGTGTATAAATTGAAATCTCGTTACAAGACTCCTAATGCCTTGCTGCACTAATGAAATTTAGAACTCGGAACAGTTCTAACATGTTCAATGATTTACGAAACAAACATCGTTTGAAAGTATGAAAATTCGGATTATTGGATTTAATACGGACACCGCAACGATCGATGCAAGTTCGAATCTTGAGCCTAAAACCGAAGTCCGAACCTTCTGTAAACAAAATATCGTGATAAAATCATTTTTTAACCATTTCATTAAAACCATTCATTTCTAATATACGTTTCGTTACCAATTCTTTTCATGATGAAAATCTGTCACGAAGCATATATAGGTAAGTTTCGGCAGTTGCCCTTGAAAACCAGACTTCGTCTAGAATTATCGTGGTACCATCTCTGGCCACATCTTCGTCTAACATTAGGTGAGATTATGGTAGAACGCAAAAATTTATTTATAAAGCAATAGCATCTGATAGCGACTTCGCCCGAGTGGAATAGTTACTTTGGGCTAACGGAAACACGCGGATGCTCTCAAAAGGAAAAAAACCCGATTCTAAATCATTCTTCATTGGTGTTCCGCTCCTGTTGGTCTTAGCGTGGTGAAATAGCCTATAGCCTACCTCGATAAATGAGCTATCTTACATTGAAAGAATTTTTCAAATCGGACCAGTAGTTCCTGAGATTAGCGAGTGCAACCAAACAAACCCTCTAGCTTTATAATATTAGTATAGATTAAAAAATACATATTATATTTTTTTTTATTATTTAGTATTTAGTAAAATCCTTTCATTAACCAAAAGTTGGAAATTAATTTCTTGATACATGTGACCTGTGAGTCCTTAACGTTCAAACATAAGTAGTTCAAAGTTCGCAGTTTCCTCGAACCAATATTTCGATGAATTTGTCAATTAATAACCCTACCCTACCATCAAAGTTTGTGTGCAGCTCACTAGAACTCACAAGACTGGCATGAATTCAAGTTAATACACAAATCATTTCGCGAATTCTAGCAACTATAAAATGTAAATAATTGATTCGTATTCTAATTTCATATTTGAATCATATATATTTAAATGATGATTAATTTGAATATTTTAATTTTGACGAATATTATATCAAACCTCGGACTAGCTATTTTAGTATCGGAGCAATTACGATACAAAGTGGAAGTTGAGATATAGACTAAGCCAGTAATAGTGTTTTATAACCAGTATAATATACTTCATTAATCATTAGTTATGTAAAATGATATTTAATACTATTACATCGTGGTAGAGTAACAGCTCTCGTTACATTTCCTAGTTCATTAAAATAAAAATTTAATAACCGTTTCGCAATTCATTAATATTCAAGCCAGCTTACGAACGTAAAATATTTTAGCGAGTCCCGCAAAATTATCTCAAAATTTTGTACAATCAAACTTAATACCACCGCCTGCTCTGGATTGAAAATATTTCAGTCATAATGATGGGAGGGTTGTACATTATTAGAGTAAATAAAATAATAATTTAAAATCTTTATTCAATTGTAGCTAATACTGTAAATATGAGTTTGTTTGGTTATCTCGCTTCATTACCAATTAAATCGAAAATTATGAAATTTTAATAAACATTTGACCTTAATTTGACATCTCAAATCACTACATATTATAAAACAAAGTCCTCTACTACGTCTGTCTGTCTGTCTGTTCGCGATGAACTCAAAAACTACCCAACGGATTGTCATGCGGTAGATTTCACCAGTAGATAAAGTGATTCATGAGGAAGGTTTAGGTATATAATTTGTCAAGATTTCTTGTTATTATCAGGGCGGAACAACGTCCGCCGGGCCCGCTAGTGTTACATATGATATACCAGTTATTTAAATTCAAACTATCTTTCTGGAATAGTAGTTTATCTCAAATACAATGTACCCCATGCCCTTTTTTGTATCCTGCACAATGTGAACGGAAAAATTTATTATGATCGGTTGAGTATTTATGGTTTAAAAACGATTAGTACTTTCTTTAAAACTATTCCAATTGTCTTGAAATAAGTAATAAACTATATTTCAATCATTTTTAGAAATGTACGTCTGTCTATTTGTCTGTTTGTTTGAACATACATCATCGGTAAAGTACTGCGTTCACGATAAAACTGCAAGAAACGTCAAAAAAATCATAAAGCATACCCTCGAGCAACATTTAGTCTTGACTTCATTAAAATCGGTTCACTCTATGAAATGTTATAATAATTTTAATGACGACGCGACTTAAGTACCAGAGAAAATTAGTAAGTAAATGGACTTAATACATTTAGATGATTGTATTAGTCATTGTTTTGTACATTAGGTTCCACGCGGACGGAGTCGCGGACACAGCTAGCCGTTTATAATATTAGTTATGCTATATGACGTTAAGTTTAGTAACTATGTTTATTGGGTCAATATATAGTTATTATAATATGAAATCATGTACTGGAGCCGTAATGAACATTTAAAATTATTACACTATGCACTTGTTCGTCTGCTCGAACCTCGAATTTCAACGAATGTTTGCGCAATTCACGCACACTTTTAATTATTAGTTCTGTTGGTAAAGCCGACGTGAAGCCTTCGAATACTTCTAAACAGCGAAAAATGTTCTCACAATATGACAATATTGTGGGAAAATAAAGAGTTATAGATTTTGTGTGAGTTTAAAACTACGTAAAAGCAGAGTAGAGTGACGAATAATTTCTCTCTAAAAATGTTGTTATCCAATGGTAGACATCGTATACAACCAACGATATTATAACTAAAAAAGCTGTAGATACGCCATAAGCGCTTCGACTGCGGCTTGTTAAAAATTGGCTACCTAGCTTATTTTTGGCGACTGCTCCTTCAATCCGCCGTATCTAAGCAACATATAACTATTTCTTTTTCACTACCGATAAGATAAACCAGATCGAGTTTCTTGCCGATTCTTCTCGATGACTGGGTTCTTTTTCGAACCGGTGGTAGCTTTGATGTTCATAAGCAGGCGCTAAGAAGGCTCTCAGGGCCTAAATTGAATAAAGGATATTTTGATTTCGATATTAAGAATATGCGATCTTACGTCGACATTATATCTAAGACAGTGTGGCGTTACAATATAGGTGGTAGAGCCACGCTTATAGGTGGTAGAGCCACGTCTATAGGTGGTAGAGACACGCTGAAGCTATTATCTCAGCATGAATGGGTCGGCTCGCCCGAGGTTTTACCCATAGAAAAGCGACGTGAAGTAACAGTGCCTGCATTGTTGCGTTTCGTTCGGTCAGTGACAGCGCTGGAGACCTACCTCCCCTCCCCTCTCCTCTCCCCCTCCCTCCCAGTCCTTCCAAACGCTTCATGTTGGCAATGCACTTGCGACTCCCCTGGTGTTGTTAGTGTTTATGGACGATGGTGATCATGACCCACCTGTTCGTTTGCCTCCTATGATATAAAATATATATATTACTTTACGTACGTGTGCGTTATCGTGCCATTTGTTTTGTCAAAATATCATGAATATAGGAAACGTATCTACACCTTTTAGTTATAATTTAATTGTATACAACCTTGTATACGTTCTTTTACTTTCATATCATTATGGCAGGAAATAGTTTAAACGCCAAATCAAACCTGAGCTATTACTCTGGTATTGGGAATATTTGTAATATATTCGCTGTATTTCTTGAACTCTTTATATCATTTATTACGTGGAGAACCATTAAATCGTTACATAAATGATTTTTATGGGACCGTCTTTTATCTTTTAACAGTTCATAAATTATCAAACGCGTTTTTAACGATATCCTCGTTGTTATTCCCTCGTTTTATTGTTACCTTTGACTATTAAAACTTAACGGCATTGATTTATAATAAATATGCCTTATTCTATTAAAAACGTATTTATCAGTTATGGATTTTCATCAGTTTCTTACAACTGATTGGTAGAATAATAAGACGTTTAATTAATCTTTGTTTCGTTTGTTTAAAGTTGTCTTTCTTACGAGTCAGTAAAAATTAGCGCGCGCAAGTTAGTAAACACTTCGCAGTACAGTACTACTAATGCTACAGTTCAAATAAATAATTATGTAGCATGCGCACCGCTGATACGCCTTATGTTGGCTTTCTGCTACTCTGGGGGACCCCGAAGGGTCTTCGAGAACCTTTATTTTCTTTCAGATCCAGCTAACAACAGTAAAGATACAATGCACGTGCCTCGTGATCTCCTCTGTGTTGTAGCTGGCCGCTGAGCTTCCACGATTTTTGGATTACGATTCTTGTTTTCATACTTCAGCTGCTGATTATAGCAAGACCGTTTCGATCGTTCATTGATAAAACAGTCGTCTTAGATGTCACATTTTCTTTTTTATTTTGATGATGTAGACGTGCATGACAACCAAAAAGTTGGCCTCTCGATACTGCTTATTAACAAGATCTGAACGTCAACAATTGATTGATACAAAAAGGTTCTATTATTAAATTCAATAGAACATTTTGTTTTTGTCTAATAGAGTACTTGTCTTTATTACATGTTTTCACGATGCGTACACTTCTCCAATTTATTGCACTCACCTACCCATCGCTGTCCTTTATGGATATTTTTTCTATTGGTATATATCATTTTATTATTACTAGTTTCAGCATGAATGGGTCGGCTCGCCCGGGGTAGTACCACCCTCTCACAGAACACTGACGTGAAGTAACAGTGCTTGCATTGTTGCGTTTTATTTGGTCAGTGAGAGCGTCGGAGGCCCACCTCCTTTCCCCCTTTCCCTTTCTCCTTTCCCTCCCCCTCCCCTCCCATACACAGGCTGGCCACTTAAACTCCCTTGGTGTTGCTAGTGTCTATGGACGGTGGTGATCACTTAACATCAGGTGACCCACCTGTTCGTTTGCCTGCTTTTGAAATAAAAAAAATAGAAAATATATAATCATCTATTGGCCGTTTTGGCAGTATAAGCAACCCGTATGCCGTCACAATAAACGGCAAAACGCTCTCTTATGCCGCCATGCACTTTATATGCCACCGCTATCGACTCCCATGCGTATGTACGCACGGTTACTACACACTCTCCAAGCTTCATACTATTTCTATCCGACTATAATATACTTGACACTTTTTTAATTATAAATTCCAATATTAACTTGTTCATATTTCAAATCTGTTGGGCATCTCCTACAGGCCAAATTATTTCTCCTTGTCTATCTTAAGCCAAATATCTATTTTCCGCCCTTTTTATTTACGTTACGTTGAAACACGCTGCACTAACATTCAATCTTGAAGTTTTACTCCCACCATAATTTCATTTAAAACGCGGCATTTACAAAGGCTATTTCATTCCATAGTCAACTTTACACAATTATTAAGCTCTAAATAGCTATTAATATAAATAATAGAAAGCTGTTACGTAATCTAAATAATACAAAATCTCATCTGGCCAATAATGACGACCATCTAACTAAAACGAATGCCAATTCAACGGAATACGCTTTGCAGCACCTCGCTATAAACCGTAATATCTGTCAAGTCAATTGCGAGCCAGTTTGATTACGACGTGAAATAAATTCCTTTAATTCCTATCAACGTCGAATTAAGTGAGAATTCCGGGTGATTTACTATTGCCATTAAATTATATAACTTGCCTTTCTGTATTGTTTCAATATAAATTATTTAATTTATTATAACTATGGTGCATTTTAACAGGAAATGCATTCTACGAAAATTTTACAGAATAGTTATTAACAGAAGCTATCTCACTTTTCCCAAACTATCAAATAGAACGTGAGAGAGATAACCGCAATTTGGACAATGATATTATAAGTTATACTAGTGGGCGCCCAGTGGTCGACATTCGACCATAGTTCATTGATTTTTTAAAGTCTGGAATTTATTAGGGTTCTTGTCAACTTGCTTCTATAATCAAAGGTTTTTTATCATGGTTACTCAGTTATTATAATAATAGTTGTATGTTATAATATCATTGTTGAATATAGAATGAAAAAGGGTAATTGGAACGTAAGAGTAAAATAATACATACAGCCCAGCATAGCAACCTCCTTCACAACCTTTTTTGAAGTCATTTATTGACGGATTTCAAAATGTCTTTTTTATTTACATGTGTGTATATGTTGTGTAAAATTGAAGCATTAGTGTGAGTAATGCATATTTTAATTAATTTAATGTACTTCTAATGCATTTTATATAAACACTTCTCCTCCATATAAACTTTAACTATGCCAAGTTTCACGTTCATCCGTTCACGCAATTCCTTTAAAAAGGGGTACAAATGATGGGGATGAGGGGATGATGATTATCATTGCAATTTGGATTGATTTTGTATCCCCGATAAAATCATAGTTTTGCATTGCTATTTCTTCCGTCGAAACTGAACCGATATTAATTTTTTTTTTTCAAAAAGAATTAAAGAACGATTTTAGCTGTGTCCGCATGCTTTTGTAATATATATTGTATCCTGTATAATTTGTTTATCGGATATTTAGTCACGGCGATATGATTGACCAATTTAAGTAATTTTAAAAGGCTGCTAGATTTTATAAAATTTAATTTATGAAAAAAATAAAAATAGATAGAGATTATATGTATAATAGTATTTTATCTAATTGCATTATCAACGGATGACACAGAGGAATACGTTTACATAGAATAAATACTGCTCGCTATTCCAGTTAATAAAATATCATGTTTATTGTCTTGACTATGTTGAAAAATTGCAATTATTTTTAAATCGCTGCGCCGCTCTGTGACGTAAGCTAAGTTTATGCCTAGGTTAAATTTAGACCTTACTAGAAACCTTACTCTTTTATTGTTAGATTGGTATCACAAAGTATATTTTCTAATGTATATATTTGTGTTCATAACATAATTATTAATATTTCGAGACTAATTTGATAAGGTTTCTTTCTCAGACCCTAAGCCAGTAATCCAGTGAAACTGTTAAGGCCTTACTAGGCCAATAGCGCAGTCAGTTCGGAAAAAATAATCCTAAGCATTTCTAAATATACTGTACGTGGTTAAGTCATGTTATAACGAAGTAGTGGCTAATTTAAAACTTTCTAGTGACATTTTAAGCTAATTGGAAATTTACATTCCGATACAATTTATAACTAATTTGTTTTGTGTACGTTAAAAAAACTATATCATGTCAATTAGCTGTAAAGAAGATATAGTACCCAAAATAAATTAATAAATCTTAACTAATACAATAATATGGAAATAGGTCATTTATCTATTGTATTAATTACATTTTACAATACCAGAACCGACAGCTATGAATTTTCGCATAAATGAAGCTCGATATCTGGACCAGGCCATTAGATACTTTTTCTTGGCATAAATTAGAGTATATATATGCTCATGAAAATATAATTATAGATACGTAACTCATATTTTTTTTGATAAAACGTTATCAACAATATAGCTAACGTAACCACAGCGTTTCAAGTTTGCGGTTTATCGAGGCGTGCGTTCCTGAGATGCCTCTAATTGCACCCCTTCTCATTAATTCAAATTCAATTGGAATAACAAATTAAAGAAGTATGACGTCAGTGATTTTATAAATTATCGATATATCATTCACTTCAACCCAGAAAGCTAAGTACCCTGAATTACTACCTACATTGGATACGTCGATGCTACTAATATTTTGCGGTTATCATTAATTGCTTTTAATAAGAAGATAATATTGACTCGTTCCTTTACAACTGGTATAAATATTGCCAAAGACCCGAGTACAAAACAATCGCACTGACTCCAGCTTAGGTCCAATCCTCGGAATGGATCATAAGCATGAGATACAGTTAGACTATATTCACTGGCTAACTACGCGCATAACTCTACAACTCACATACCTACATACACTTACAAGTTGGTTCTGTACCTAGAGACCTTTTGTTTTCTTTTTTTATCTAGTTAGACTTAGCTTGAATTGTTTGATCCTAAATACATGTACGTATATACCTATACAGTATGCGTATATGTTTACGGTTTAGTTAAGTCGCTTTGTTAATCAGTTAGATTCGAGTATACAGAATTTGCATACACGACAATAATCCGAGCTATGTTTAGGGTATTTTGGCACCCTTGCGCTAGTTGCCAATGGGTTGCGGCCGCTCTGTGTTTGCTACCAAGTCCAGTGAAATTGTAGGCCCATTCTAAATAAAGCCGCACAAATCATTGCCGTTGTGTTCATCGGGCTGTCCACAGATGTCCCGTAAGTATCAAAGATGTATTGATATATCTCTACTGTATGAAAATACAGTACAATGATTAAATTCACTCTTTGTATTTAAGGTTCGTTATCGATAAATCACAGTTGTTCGAACGAGTAATGATGACTTCATCCATTATGATATTATGTTCTTCTTCCACACTCAGTTATTGTGTCCGGGGTATATAATATGGTAGTTTATGTATTTAATCTAAAGATAAGAACAATTAGTAACTACCGATTCAACGTGCCCATAAAATGTGACCGTCGTCAGCTGTCCTACAAATATACCAAGATATTTTTTTTTAGACTGGCCTAAACTGTTAATTTTTTTTGTCCCTAAAAAAATTATCTATTTATTGGAATATAATTCAGTCTTTATTACGCATTCCGAGTTTTAATATAATCAATTTGAACCAATCTGAGCTCCTACAACCTAAAACCTGACTAGAGAATGTATTATGCTTTAGTTAAATAATCCTGTGGGTATCTAAATCAGTTCACTGGTTTTGGAATTGTAAACACACTAACGGACATACCTACATAAAGAAAAAGAGACGTTACTTTTAAATAGTATATAGGGATACATTAAATTATTAAAAATGTAATATCTTAGTAATATCCTAACTAGTATTATTCATAGGAATGTGTGTTCGTTTGTTGCAATTTCATGCCTAATAACTACTTAACCGATCATTAAGTTTTAACAATGTATCAAGGTTACAAGGGTATATGATATCTTTTATCCTTAAATATATACTGTTCCCGGTACAAAGATCTACATTAACGCAAGTAAATCCGCAAGCGAAAGCTTATTACATATTCAAAACCGCATATAACTCAACATGAGCCGACATCTAAAGTTCTGTCGAGTATGCTAATATGCCATAATTACGTACGCAGAGAGCCATTAGGAAGATAATATTGTTAGCCGTACGCCTTTCTGTGGAATCGACAGAGAGGATAGCGGTTTATTTATCTATCTATATATATACGTATCACATTGAACGTCTCTTTGTCCTGTATATGATTTTATATTAATTATCAAATCGTCCGCACATTTACGTACTTTTTCGATATGAACTGTTGTTTTCCTGAAACTCTTCCTATGTCACTCTGAAAGAAAGCAATTATTTAGAACCGGATCAGTGGTTTCGTAGGGTCCCGCCTATTAATCTTCAACACCTTTTGACCTAAAAGGTTTTTACGCTATGCTGTATTTTATCTATACAAATTAAACGATTGAGGTTCGATCAAATTTGTTTAGATTCACTTCTTGGATATTGTTTGGTTTTATCTAAAACCAATAACTAATTACCACAATATCTTCATTTAATATAGAGATGTTAAAGTTTTAAGAAAGTATATTTTGATCAGCGGTGTGTAAAAAGCATTGTTTTAAATTTTATGTTACAATTCAATGCAGACAAATTCGCGGGGGATTTTTTGTATAGTGTAGATTATAACGGACTTTATAGTATACGTAGGAAATACAATTTTTTCGTTACTATATAACAATGTATTGAAAAGTTTTGAAACAACGGAACCTAGATGGGGTAAATTACGGAGTAATTTATTGAAACGATATCATATAGAAAAGGCGAATGGAATCAGATTTTGTAATATATGATCTGTCTTTTGTTTATAGAGAGTCTTAAACATTAACATTACAGGCTCTCGATTACAAATGATGACATATAGGAAGCTTTGGCATTAGTAAAAAACAAATTCACATGAAAAATAAAATGTGTTAAACTTAAATGGTAATTTTAGGTAGCCGAAACCAGTGACTCATGCTAGTTTATTATAATAAAATTAAGTACCGCAGTAACACACTGCCGACACATTAAGAAGTGTTCTCAATCTTTATTAAAGCCTTTCAACGGCACCATCGAGTGATATCTAAAAGACGAGATATAAACTCATTCAGAGAACATTTTACTACATTATTATTATTTATTATTATACATTTTATTATTATCCGATTATGAAAACTTTTATTTAACATTTTGTATTAAATCTCGGCCATTAAATTAACTTGTAATTATTTTTTATTAATTTATATTGTACAGTTTATATGGTTAAATAGGTAACAATTATACAATATATGTCCCGTTTAAATTAAAACTATATTTTATTAGTTATTAGTAACCCTTTACGGCTTCGTACGCAATTATTTTGTAAAATTCTTCTCCATTTATACTTCATAGGTTTATGCGCTTGATCGCATTCTCACCTAATGTTGAATGACTGTGTGTTCTAAGACTGTAAATATGAGAAACCTATAGGAGTCGACTGAATCTTAAGTGGAGGTGTTAGAAACACATATATGTATCTGGTATCTATCTAGGCGAACTTAGGAAAAGCCCCTACCATATTGGTGTAGTTTTATCACGATGCTCTCGTTCAAGATTTGAATTTACATCGATTGACGCGGTATCTGAGAACACGCTAATCACTGAGTCGAGTCATCGTTTAATTGTAGATAATCTGTAATAACGCAATTTACATCAACTTTCAAAATTCTTTCACTAATTGTAAGTTACATATAGGTTATGTTTTATTATTGATTGTACAATAACAATTTAAATAATAAAATATATGCTGTGGCATTTAACTAAAACATAGTTAATCGTACTGAGTGAATTTTCAAAGTCGATTTAGTTGTACGTTGGTCCAGTCCGTTAACACCGTTTTGGGGTGTAAGGGGTGTCGCATAACATCTTAAGCTTTAGACACCCAAGTCAACCTCACCTGCACGTAGTGCACCCTGCTGAGTGACGAACGAGGCAATGGCGACAACGGGGTGGTAGGGTTTTAAAGCCCGACTGGGTCGCGACCACCATGCATGTACCGAAAAAGTCCGTAATAGTGATTCGTTCTGCGCGTCGCGTTTCGGGATCAGCTCATGCATATCCAGTATTGAATGACTTTCGCTGTGGCTCGAGTACCGGTGAGATGATTAACACTGGTCACCTCTGGACACGGACGGAGGTTGTTCGCTCACGCAGGCCGGCATGACAGCGGCGACTGGCGAGGGATAACGCATCTCTCGGTAGTCACCATTGTTTTTGAATTGTACTATGCTCACCATCAGGCACAGTGCAGGCACTTTGCTGTGCTACAATATCGTTTTTAATAATCAGCGAAATAAGACTTTAATTTGACAATATGAAAATTAATAATAGTCCATGTTACTCAGGATAAACGTAGCTTGTGGTGAATGTATTTTTAGAAACGAACTAGCATGAAGAAGGAACTTTACACGGGGCGAAGGTAAATAAAATTCTCGATGTATACTCGTAAAATCCAACTGAGTTGAAAATACAATCGTATCGAAAGACATAGAAAGTTCGTATGTTATCGATAAACAATATGTACTCGTAACTTATTCTATAAAGGAAAAGCCTCTACAAAACTACAGAGCAGTCTTCGAAATAATGTCTCTTGAAACAGAAACATTTCGTGATAAGATAACTTTTGAGATCTCGAACAAAGAGGAAAATCTGTTATACTTGTTGTACATGACGAAAGCAGTACGCGCGTCGGAGATAGGTATCAATATCAAGTAAAGACTGTATACTGCTTATACCTATTTTATCATTCAGTTAGCTAAACGAGCTAATTGTTAGAAATTTATGCATATAAATTTAATTGAAGTGAAGTCAGAAAGTTACATGTGGTAGAGATAAGAATGTTAAGATAGAATAGTGTTATTTGGATTGGACAAGATCATTACATAGTATAAAACAAAGTCCCCTACCACGTCTGTCTGTCTGTCTGTTCGCGATAAACTCAAAAACTACTGAACGGATTTTGATTTGGATGCGCTTTTCGCCAGTAGATAAAGTGATTCATGAGGAAGGTTTTGGTATATAATTTGTCAAAGATTTTTTTATAATCAGGGCGGGATGACGTCTGCCGGGCCCGCTAGTTAAAAATAATTTTAATGCAGAATGTATGAGAATAGCATTAGTGATAGAGGAACTGTTGAAATCATAGAACTAGAAAAGTATAAAGGTGCTTGGACAAATATTTATTAGATTTAGATAAGAAGATCGAAGAAGGTACAAATATATTGGATTGGATTGTGTAAAGCAAAGAGGTCGAGAAAGATATGTTCTACTGTACTACTTAAGTGAGAAAGTGTTTAAGGTTTAAGCTAGTTTCTTTTTACTTTTTGTTGGTAGAGCAAAGCTGAAGCTATTACTGGTTTCAGCAGGGTAGCTTGACCGGGGTAGTACCACCCTCTCACAGAAAACCGACGTGAAGTAACAGTGCTTGCATTGTTGCGTTTCGTTCGGTCAGTGAGAGCCCCGGAGACCCATCTTCCCTCCCCTCAAACATAGCCGCACTTGCGACTCCCCTGGTTTTGCTAGTGACTATGAACGGTGGTGATCACTTAACATCAGTTAACCCACCCGTTTGCTTGCCTCCTATAACATAAAAAAAAACTTTTATGAGAAGGGATACAATTACTACTCAAACCCATTATAGTCGTATTTTATTAATAGCTTCTACTACTTTATTTCACAAAACCTTTATTTAGAGTACTTATAAATTCCATTGGTATTATTTTCTATGAGTTTCTACTGATTACACAAGAACTGTGTGTTTTACAGAATTCTGTCAGAACTCTCAGCCGATTTAGATAAGTCCCTACCTGATGTAATGGTATGTAGTTTGTGTCCTTTAAACTTCCGACCGCACGAATCGAAACCGCTCGCATAGTTGAAATAGAGCCAGAATTCACGTACCACGAAAGTACATCAGACGTATAGGGAAAATCCAATTAATTTCGCTTTTAGCGTTGTAGCGGAATTTTCGCGTTCACGTTTTCTTACATTGAACCTTCCTCAACTTGTTTCTAATTTAGATTATAAGATTAACCTTGTTGGCTTGTTTATAGATTACATTAAGTGAGTAAATTTTGAGTAAATGTTCTGGCGTCTTGTGATATTTATAATTTACTTGTATATAGAAAAACCAATGATATTATAACTAAAGATATGTTATCTACGTGATATTTTGACAAAACAAATGGCACGATAACGCACACATACGTAATGTAATATCATCATCATCTTATATATTAATACGTGAAGCTTAAACTTTGTATCCCTTTTTAACGGAATTGCGCGAACGGATGAACATGAAATTTGGCATAGTTAAAGTTTATATGGAGGAGAAGTGCAGAAAGCTATTTATTTTATATAAAATGCATTAGAATACATTAAATTAATTAAAATATGCATTACTCACACTACTGCTTCAATTTTACACAACATATACACACATGTAAATAAAAAAGACATTTTGACATTTGTCAATAAAGGACTTCAAAAAAGGTTGTGAAGGAGGTTGCTATGCTCGACTGTATGTATTATTTTACTCTTACGTTCCAATTACCCTTTTTCATTCTACATTCAACAATGATATTAACCCTAATAAAACTTTAAAAAATCAATGAACTATGGTCGAATGTCGACCACTGGGCGCCGACTACTTTATTGTAAAGGCCAATCTCTCTTAGATAAAATGTGGAAGTAAGATGGCATATGCTCAATATCGGTGGTGAAAAAGAAACAGTTATATGTTGCTTAGATACGGGTGGATCGACGGGGCAGTCGTCTAATAAGATAACTAAGCTAAATAGCTAAATAAGCTAAGTTTTAACAAGGTGCTGTCGAAGCAATTATGACATATATACAGATTTTTAGTTATAATATCATTGAGACATGACTTCGTTCTTGTAATAATGTTGTGTTGTTTTGTGGTAAGTTCATGGTAAGTATTGTACTTTTACTTATCGTAAAATATATTTTTAATTGAATGTACCCTAATTGCTAATCATACCTTCCAACCATCTAAGTGATGTTTAAGTCTTGTTTATGTCTCAGAGAAAACATAATCATATGTAGGCTATATAACTCTGGAATGTTATTTATCCACAAGTAGAAGCCTCCTTAATTTTTTTTAAGAATTTTGTAGATTATCAACACTTGCTGGATAATCAACAAACGATTAAATTTTGTTTATAGGTATACATCTTTATATATAAATTTCTTCTGTGCGTGTGTATGTCACTGAACTCCTCCTAAAATTTTGTATGCGTGTTCCAGTGGATCCGAGAATGGTTTAGATTCACAACTGGACCCGGTAGGTGGCTCTGCGGTTGACTTTTAGGATTGTTTTATTATCAAGGCAGGATAACGTCCGCCCGGACCGCTAGTTGCTTAATAATTTAGTTCGCATAGCAGCGCTCTACGCTGTCACTTTGACTGATTAATTTGGGCCAACTCCCATTAATTTATTAAAGTCTAGCTACCGCTCGTGGCTTCGTCAACGTTCGATTACAATACAAATGATAAAGAACAGGGTAGAGTTATCCCTCATTACGAAGCGATGATAGCTTTATTGTTAGCCTGTTTGACCGAGGCTTTTGATGATGGAAGTTATCATAATGAAATGAGGCATGGTAGTAGGACATTTGCTAAGACCATCTGCCTAGCTACCAACTTGAAGTTGAAAATCTGGCGAAAAACGCCAACAGATATGGTCCGATTAATTGCACTTGAAAGCCAGCCCCACTCTGGTTTTAACGTGTTTACAATCTTGGTACAACTAATCGTTGGAATGTAATTGGGCTGTAAGGGTTATCGAATAACATCATAGGGCTTGAGACACCCAAACCAACCTCACCTGCACGTGGTGCACCCTGCTGAATAACGAACGAGGCAATGGTGAAAGCGGGGTGGTAGGGTTTTATAGCCTGACTGGGTCGCAACCACCATGTGTATGGTGAAAAAGCCCGTCTGCGGGTCGCGTTTCGGGATCAGCCTGTGCATATCCAGCTTTTCGCAGGCCGGCATGACAGTGGCGACTGGCGATGGATAGTGTGTCACTCGGTGGTCACCATTGTTTTTAGATTGTACTGTGCTTACCATCAGGCATAGTGCAGTCACTTTGCAGCGCTACAATAAAAAAAAATAACGTCAAATACACCAACATCCATTTATATACATCAAAGTACTGGACTTATTTAGGTTTTCTTGTAGAATGAGAAAAAAAATTGAAATTAAGTTGACAACCCTGTGATTATTCTACGTACAGTGAAATTTGTTACTAAGAATTTGTGTGTTGAAAATGTAAAGGAAAAACGTAACTTATACCTTTTCCTGTCCAAATGTCACTCGCTCGTACGGTTTCTGACGCGTCCTCTGAGACGACAAGGAACCAATCGATCGTAGTAATGTTCCCTGCTAGAAAGATAGTGCCGCAGTCGAGTAATTGCGATAGAACCATTCTTTTAATAGCTTAGTCTTCTTCAAAACATTACACCATAAAATAAGTAATTTCGAAATAGGTGGAAAGGCACTTGAAATAGATTTGTGAGTGAGTGTGAGTATAAATAGTTTAGTTAAATCCTTAGTTACTGTGATTTCAGGTCCAAAAGGGGATCTATCAGATATTTGTCTGATAGCTGACTGAGATAACTACGAGTACGCGACTCCGGAATTATCTAGCTGCTAGTATTAAATCCCTCTACTTATATGATAATAGTCTCCATATACGTTTTCCTTAACCTTTGTCTTTTTGGGCTTACAGGAGGAAGAACATCGGTTTCTATTAGTCGACTTTCACCTTGATTTTCTTCATCAGACACCAACATCTAGTCTTTGAATAGAAGAAAGACTGGTAATAAACCTGGAACAGTACCTTCGCTTAAGCATTAGCCAAGTACGTGCGACCAAACCAGCAACATACGTATTGACTTGTCTCTTCTGTGGATCCTGCTGGGAAAGAGGAGAGAATGGTACGGGTACTAGATAAGTCCGTGTTGCCATAAAGTCGTCAGTCCCATGCGCAGTAGTATTTGCGAGAAAGTCACTTCGGCCACCTGCTTGGAAGAAGAAAACAAGTGGAATACAATCATTTCACATCATTATAAAAATATTCAACACATATCCAACATTACTATATATTTTCAGCGTAAAATTTTTAAATTTAGCAATGTACGTAACGTATTCTGCAACTCTTAATAGTAAGCCCAAGAGATTTGAAAAGAGACTGCCGGCGAAGTGTCGTTTCAGAGAATAATTCTTTGTTATAAGGAAGTCCTCGAGGAAAAGCCACAAGTGAGGGCTGTGAGCGGGTTATAATAAAATATTCCTGTATATTTTACCTTGTTTTCACATTATAGGAGGAATTAGAAAGTCATAAAGTCATAGAAAATAATACCAATGGAATTTATAACTACTCTAAAGAAAGGTTTTGTGAAATAAAGTAGTAGAAGCTATTACGAATAAAATATGATTACAATGTGTTTGAGTAGTAATTGTATCCCTTCTCATAAAAGTTTTTTTTTTATGTTATAGGAGGCAAACAAACAGGCGGGTCACCAGATGTTAAGTGATTACTGCCATCCATAGACACTAGCAACACCAGAGGAGCCGCAAGTGCGTTGCCAGCCTGTATATGGGGGGAGGGGAGGTGGACCTATGGCGCTCTCAACCTTACCTCAGGGATGAAATGATTTTCATGAATGGACTCCATTAATATGAGTATTGTTTTGAGGTTATTGATGATGATGTTGATTGTATATGTCTATGTTTGTGGTAAAATTCAGTACAGTCGTAGCGCGACTACTTACAGGATCTGCTGAATAGAAGCGCTGAGAGCTAAGTATACAGCGTTTTCGGACACAGCGTCGATGGACGTAGGTTCGAATGCTTGCAACTGAGTCCGAGCTTCCCGTTGAAGAAAAATATCATGGCGATACTATTGCATGGCGGTAGGGTTTTTTCTAAGTCCACCTGGCTAGCCACCACCCTAAAGTAAGAAATCTATCGCCAAGCATCCGTTGGTATGTTTCCGGCAGCAGCATTTTAGAGTCGGACCTTCTCTAGGCTTAGCATGTTTACTATTGTTATTAAGAATTATCGGTTACGATAATTATTTATACTTGGCAAGGAACATGAAATAAAGCGTTGACGACGACCTTCATATCAATGATATTAATATTATAGACGAGATAATTTGTGAGGATGAAGATATATTTGTTACTCTTTCACAATGAATATCTATCGAATGGATTAATACATAGACTACAATTTATAAAGATATTATTTAAATTTGCCAAAATATAACGATAGGTGAGCTGGAAAAAATTATGCCAACAGAAAGCTACTTAGATGTGTACTGCATAAATTGTTATAGTTGCATGAAGATATTGTATGGTGTTATTATTTATAACGATACAAACGCAAAATTAGAAATACCTATATTAATATTGTAAAATAATTATATTATATATTATCTTAAAATCCCAAAGCATCTCTTTTATTGTCTCGAGAGCCGGTATACTCAGAAGCCATCTTATTAATTTTTCATTGGAACTTTGTAAGCTAAAGTCAAGCCCTCGGGGTGGGTTGCGTTCAAGCAGAGTGAAGTAAGTGTTGCCTAAGGGAATTTTAATTAATTTTATTTTTGAAGATGACTTCGAGTAGGTACTCCTTGTGGTAGACGTAACGATTACAGGTGAGTTTGTTTAACGAAAACTTTTGATGTTTTTAAGATAAAAGTTAATTAAGAAGTATAATTAGTTGTAAAAAGTCGTTTAACCGTGGAGTATTAACGTTAATATATAAATTTGTTCAAAATTGGTCAACTTTTTTTGATAAAATGAATTCATAATTAGTTTTTTTTACAAAAGATGAGCATAAAGGCAGGAAGTATTTTTGTTCAACTTATTTGGAAGCGACATTCCCTCAATGATATCATGTATGAAACCGTGTTAATCGATATAGATTCAAGTCCTGGAATAAGCTGAAGCTTTTGATGAAAAAAGGATAGTGATAAAATTGCGGTAAACTTTTGCAGGTAAGACTTTTTCTATTTTCCACATAACTAGCTATAGCCCTCAAGTTGAAAATCTGACGCCGAGCATACACAAGTGTATTATGGTATTTGAATTTGAGAGCCTATCCACCTCCAGGCGTATCGTGTACCTTAGGCATAATTCAAGGGCAAGTGATACAGTAATCAAAGGTTAAAGGTTAGGTACCTATAAAGTATAAACAAAATCTTACTTAATATTAGACGATCAGTCAAATACAACATACTAGGTACTTGTAAAGAAAGTAACTTTGAAATTCGTATATAAATTTCGGCAACAAAGTTTCAACTTGAAAGTAGCATAGGCGAGTATTAAAATAATTGTAGGCTTCAAAACCACTACCAATGAGCCATCATCACTTCAAAAGTATAATAGAAGATTTTGTAAGTTATCGTTTTCAATTAAAAATCTATCCACCTATATAGAATAAACCTATTATTGTATTTCAGCCAGAATACTTGAGACCAATAACCTACACAAACTCAAGGTGATATTGTCCATATTAATGCAATCGACCGAAATTCATGATTCTGATAGAGTTAACCATAGTAATATTAGAAAAAAATCGGACAAGTGCGCGTCGTTCTTGCGCACTGAATGCTCCGTTCCATCGCCCAATATATTTGTGATGTTTATTTACGAAATAAACTGTATTTTCTTTCATTCCCTTTGGGATCCTCAACACGAGCTCAATTTACACTTGGCCGGCTTTTATTATTTGCTTAGTTACTGTATTGCACTACAGTCGAACCAAGTTTGACACTTGTGTGTATTGGACCTAAACATATACGTCTATTGTATGCCCCTTTCCGTCTTAACATTATACTGTAGGTTATTGTTCTTTATTTTTAACATTGCAGTTTACTGCCTATGGAAAACTTAATGATAACATTCTAAAAAGGCATTATTTGACAGGTAAAATATTGTCTAAATCGGATGAACTATTCCAAATATTAGTTAGGACAAATTTAATTTATTTATTAGATATAAAATAGGTAATTAGGTAAAGAAAAGAGTGCCTTAGAAGTACCTACAACTTATTCGTAGTATGTACAGTCAAGCCAAAACACATGATAGGTCCGAAGCTGGAGTTACCGATAATTTCAACGTGGCTGTAGGTTTGCACCAGGGTTCAGCTTTAAGTCCGTATTTATTCCTTCTTGTTATGGATGCGTTAACATCAGATATACAGGAGGAGACACCCTGGTGTATGCTGTTTGCTGATGATATTGTTCTTGTCGGCGACGATGCTACCGAGGTCCAGAGTGCTACCGAGGTCCAGAGTAGGCTGGTAAAATGGCGAGAAAAACTGGAGAATGTTGGTTTGAAAATCAGTAGACTAAAAACTGAACATTTGTTTTGTGATTTCGGTGGTCCATCCAGCTTTTCTCCTATAGCTTTAAATAGTATACTATCCTATACTATACCAACCTGCTCTGATTTCCGGTATCTCGGTTCTCTGATCCAAAACAATGGTTGCATAGGCAAGGACGTGAGGAATAGGATAAATGTAGGGTGGATGAAATGGCGAAAGGTGTCTGGTGTAGCTTATGACCCACGAATGCCCTTGAAACTCAAAGGGAAGGTGTATAAAACTATTATAAGACCAGTCATGTTGTACGCATCTGAGTGCTGGGCGACGAGAGAGACGGATGAGAGAAAAGTACATGTGGCAGAGATACGAATGTTGGATGTGTGGTGTAACTAGAATGGATAAGATTAGGAATGAATATATCAGAGGAAGTTTGAAAATAGCACCAGTAACAGAGAAGTTAAGGAGTAATAGGCATGTTAT
This sequence comes from Antheraea pernyi, assembly GCA_015888305.1. Classification (NCBI taxonomy): domain Eukaryota; kingdom Metazoa; phylum Arthropoda; class Insecta; order Lepidoptera; family Saturniidae; genus Antheraea; species Antheraea pernyi. The sequence continues at coordinate 592,793 of MU158859.1, forward strand.
GAGAAGAGATGAAGACCATGTAACTAGAAAAGCTTTGAGTATGACGGTCGATGGATATAAGAGTTGAGGAAGACCGAAAAAAGCATGGATGGATTGTGTGAAAAATGATATGTGTGTAAAAAGTATGATGACTGAGATGACAACTGATAGGCGAGCGTGGAAAAGAAAAACATATTGTGCCGACCCTACTTAGGTGGGATAAGGGTAAGAAGATGATGATATAAAATAGGTAATTACAAACAATTAAAGTATTACAATTTTTTTAAATATAAATGCAAGTATATACACAAAAATAGGATGAATTTGGATTTTATTTATATTAGTTTAGTATCGTTAAATAGATAAATATATAAACGCAAAATATTGTGCCGCAACTATGTTGCAGCCACTATCGTTAACCGCCGGAAACATAGAGTAACAAACCTGCGCGTAGTTAAGAAGCGGTTTCATAATTCTATGGCCGGAAACATTTTAGACAATAAATATGTCCTATGGACAAGGAGACATGACAATAAAAGGTACTATGTTTTTTTTATTTAATATAAGCAACTTTTTTACCTATATCTATATTTTAACTTAGTTTTGTATGACTTTTGACGATATTAAACGCAAGCCCGAACTTGCAGCTATACTCAGAGCAACCAAAAATATTTACGAGGCTGTACATAATTTGATTCACATAAATATATTCATAACCATATGTACTCGACAAGGAGTAGCGGGTAAGGAGTAAGGAGTACGGGGCTCGTGTTTTTTTTATATCATAGGAAGCAAACGAACAGATGGGTCACTTGATGTTAAGTGATCACCACCGTCCATAGACACTTGCAACATGAGGAGAGTCGCAAATGCGTTGCCAGCTTGTGTTGGGGCGGGGGAGAGGAAGGGAAGAAGGAAGGGGAAGGGGAGGGTAGGTGGGTCTCCGGCGCTCTCCCTGACCGAACGAAACGCAACAATGCCAGCACTGTTACTTCAAGTCGGTTTTCTATGAGAGGGTGATACTAGCCCGGTCGAGCCGACCCATTCATGCTGAAACCAGTAATAGCTTCAGCGTGGCTCTACCACCTACCAACTAATCAACCAACCAACCAACTAACTCGGAGTCCTAGGAATCGTAAGCCAACCACCAAACATTTTTTTTGTTGCTTTGTCGCATCCGCTATCAGTAGTACTATAAGCGGATTTGTTGAATGAGGAATAAGTCTGGCCAATTGTGTCCTCCGTTGAGAACATCTACTTCCAGAGTCATATTATTTTACATATAGTTGGTATATGTCTTTTCGTTTAAACCGTTTCACATATCTCTGTTGAATCAGTTCAGCTGAATATTTGGGTGGTTATGGAGCCGTAATTGGTTGAAAAAAATAAATCTTTTTTTTTTTAATTACAACAAAAAATTCCTATGATTAACTTTGACCCAAGCTAGATTGACAAATTTGATCATTATGAGTATTTAATTCTATAACGTATATTGATGTCCAAATAAATTACATTAATAACATTTTAACAACATATATCCAAACCGATATATAACTATTTGTTCTTTCTTTATATTATGGGAAAATAAATAAATTAAACCAAAAAAATACATTGCTTGTTTTTCAGTTTAAAAGTGAGAATGACTTTCACACTCAATAAATTATTAGAATAGCAAAACCATTACATATGAATTTACTAGATATTACTTAGTTACGTGTATCACAAAACATAAACCAAGTAATAATGTTTTGACGAAAAATATAAAACCAAACAACATATTATCGTAAGCCACTAACACCTTAGAGAATTAATGAGACGGCTTCCTCGCCATAAAGTACATTTCTAACCTCTATCTGTGAGAAACAACTTGATATTTTATTCACCACTTTAGCCTCGATTCTGTGCCGCTACTATACGACGCCTGCGCTATTTAAAACGACTGAATACGTAAAAAATATCCAACATACCTATTTCTACGCGTATTATTGCAACTAACCTTAGACGTATTCAATGTAGAACTAACTGTTGAAAATGTAATAGTAACAAACTTTATTTTTAGCAATAATTGTGAAACACTAGTATAAACCAATTCATTATGATGTTTAATTTTAACAATTTTTATAATAATTGTTATAAAAAGTAGGTGGTAAAGCCACGTTAAATCTATTCTTGGTTTCAGCATGAATGGGTTGGCTCGCCCGGGGTAGTACCGCCCTCTCACAGAAACACTGACGTGAGGTAACAGTGCTTGCATTGTTGCGTTTCGTTCGGTCAGTGAGAGCACCGGAGGCCAACATCCCCCCTTCTCTCCCCCCTCCCTCCCTTTCCCCCAAACACAGGCTGGCAACGTACTTGCAACTCCCTTGGTGTTGCTAGTGTCTATGGGTGATGGTGATCACTTAACATCAGGTGACCCACCTGTTCGTTTGCCTGCAATGATATAAAAAAAAATGTTCTTTAGGAAAACTAATACGCATTATCATTAATTTAAACAAGTTTTAGTTCGAATGATCTTACTGGCGAAGTATCCATTTGATGTCTAGAGGTTGGAACCCCGATAAGTATCAACAACATTTTCGAAATAAGTGTACGTTATTAATTTCAATTGATCACACTCGACTTATGGTTAAAAAGAAACATCACGATGAAATCCGAATCCGAAAAATATTATTTGTATGTGGAAATAACTAATAATTTTTAGGGGTTTGAAATCATCGATATGTCGTAGATTGGCGTGATTATTATGCCCGCGACATCCTTTAAAAAGAGGCCTTTCATCCAACAACGGAATTTTGACAAACTGGTGTTATTTTGATTGCACCGTATTAAAAGACTAATCAAATAACTCTCACTAACTGAGACCTGACGACTTGTTAATCGTGTCATGCTCGGAGAATAAACCTTATATCCACATTCTATATGATACGAGACGAGGAGACGTGAAAGACAGAGCCTTCTCAGGTCTACACTCTATAAGATAGGGTAACATGAGGAATAAGGTGAGCGTATCAACACCACTTTCTAAAGTGTGGATAACCAACGTTCTTGAAACTTTCCCACTTGTCACGACTCATGCGAAAACCTTTTTAAGGTGCACTTCCGAGAGTGTACAGGCGTCGTTAGGCTGAGTGAAAGAACGCGAAGCATGAGGCGAGCGCATCAACCACACTTAAGATTCAAAGTCTTAAGATTGCGAACGGTTAAAGCGCTTGTAGATCCTTTGCTTATTACGGCTTATGATAAGAGCTGTGCTCACGAATAATACGCTAATTAAGTCAAGCGATGCCTTCGGGAAGTTTTATGTTATAAACATATTTATCTATATTCGCATATTGACGTTATGACTCCGTTAGAATTTTCGGTCGAAATTTGATATGGTTATGACCAATAAAGTGTTTAGTTTATGTTAGTAAAATCGTATAATTTAACGTTTATATCAAATAATATATACTCTATTGTTTTAGATATGATGCTAGAAGATTACTTTTGTCAAAAGAGAAAATTGATTAACAAAATTTAATGGCAAAAGCTTTGTGAAATCTATTTTCAACATAAAAGAATTTCAAACGCTACATTTCAAAGTGAGAATTAATTAAACATTAACCAGGTCTATATAATCATATTTAATCCAGTCTGTCGTAAATTTTTATTATATAATAATTCATAATCGTATAATAAAATTTTGATTGTCTTCATGTATTTAGCTCGTTCCTTTGTGAAACGTATTATGAGTTTAACAAAATTCCAACGTAGATAAATATAATTAAGCGTGTTTTTATACGTCGTACAATATACTATGTTAGCCGCTGAGAGAATAACTGTGTTATTCTATTAATTTATGTTTCATGTGTTCTATACAAAATACTTACAACTGCTATTTGATTATTGTTTTCTACGTAGATTTTTTTTTATTATAAGAATGTGATACTTTGAAATGGCGGTTTTTTTTTCTTGAAGTGTAGAATTTCGCTGTTAAAAAGAATAAAATATGGGAAATTAATTCTGGATAGATACTTATTTAGACTTTCAGTAAACTAAATTCTCATTTATTTCATTACAACGTTTTATTGAAATCTTAAATTTAATCGACTTCCAAAAAAGAAAAGATCTCTATTCGGTATCTTATTTGTAAAATGTCTGTTACCTCAGAACTTCGTCATTTATAAACCAATTTGGAAATATCGTTTTTTATTAAAAAGGTTTATTTTTAACGATGTACCATTTTGATTTCATTATCATAGAACCTTGAATTTCGAAAATACACCAGAGAATTCCTCAAAATCAAATAAAAAATAAATAGTGATATATTGTTAGATTTTAGTACAATTGAAGATAGTCTTCAATTATTAATATTAGGTTAATGACGTTATGGTTCATTTTTTTAAAGTAAATTTTTGAATTCGGATTTATTTTTTATTAAAATTTTCTATTTACTAAAATTTCTTTTATTAAAAAAAATAAAAGCCAACTATAGAATATCTGATATATTCAAATGGAACAAAAATATGAATTTAGATTATAACAACTAATTACTTTTGTACAGCAAAATATTTTGAATTTTATGCAAATGAGATAACTTTTTCTTTAACAAAGTGTCCTAAAATCTCTCGACTTTTCTACAATAGAAACAATAAAGACAAAGTTTAAACATTCTCCACTCGATACGGCGTGGTACTTACTTTTCAAGCGGATAAACTAAACAAACTCGACCATAAGCGGATTCTGGTGTATACCACTGAAAATACATTTTACATGAAATCAAACAAAACTTTTAACGAGTATTCCGAGATAAGCTGAAGATTATAAAACTTTCATACCTAATATTTAAACATGGTTTTTGATGATATTTTTAATCGTTTAATTTGCATACTAAATATTTTATAATTTGTAGTATTATTTAAAAAACACTCTTATATGCAACATTTATGTGTATATATTAATATAAATGAATCGCAAAATGTGTTGCTAAGCGCAAAACTCGAAGACGGCTTATTGTACGGTGGTATTTCGGTTTTTTCATTGAATCCTAAATTATAGTTTTAAAATTAAGACAAGATGTTATGTAAAATGAAATATTATTTATACACTTTACATTTCGTATTTTAAGGCCGTTCATTTTATTGAATATATTTTGTTCTATTCTTTTGAATTCTTTACTTTTACACGCTATTTACATGTACATAACACATGAATAAATCCAATTATGCTCGCTTAAAGAAAACAAACTTAAGTTACCAGTTAAAATGAAATGAACAAATGAATAAAATCTGCTTTACTGTGTAATACTTCATTATACGCAAGCAACAGCTTGCTGAGAGCACTTTACAGCTCGGCTTTCATATTGTACCATAAAATTTAATTTATGCCCGTCCGTGAGCTCAGCGCATAATAAATCACGAATCCATCTCCATAACCTATCTAAGTATTATTTAACATGTATATATTACATGGATTTTCCTGTAGAGGCTGTGTAAATTGAAGTAAAAGGGTCAATGTGAGATATAAAAGAACTGAGTGCTGTTATTAAGAATTTTAGCTCACAAAAGGCGGACGATAGATGACGCGCATTTTCCTTGAGAACGTTCTTTGTTAAAAGATCGTAGCCCTTTAAAATTAAATTTATAAACTAGTATATTCTTTGTTGAGATACGAGTATCAATTTTGAATTTAATGAACTGGTCTTCATGACATTAACTTATGCAGTTGTTAACGATATATTCGAATTATTATTTATATGGTCAAAATAAACTTGAATGGTATATCTTTACAAGCATGAAAACATCCCACGAAAGACTTTTTTCTTCTTTTTTTTACGCCATATGTGGCATACGAACAGGTGGATCACCTGCTGTTAAGTGATCACCACCGTCCATGGACACTAACAACACCAGAGGAGTCGCAAGTGCGTTGCCACCCTTTGGGGGAAGAGTTAGGGGAGGTAGAGGGAGAGGAGAGAGGAGAGGGGAGGGGAGGTGGGCCTCCGGCGCTGTCAGTGACTGAACGAAACGCAACAATGCAAGCACTGTTACTTCACGTCGGTTTTCTATGAGAGGGTGGTACTACCCGGGCGAGCCGACCCATTCATGCTGAAACCAATAATAGTTTCAGCGTGGCTCTACCACCATTAAAAGACTCAGATATGTTTGAGTACTGGGTGGCTAAACGTAACGCTATTATATTACTTATATCCAATAAGGTATGACTATCGCTTCCTACAATCCAGTATGTATGATATTAATTGAAATTCAGTAATTTACAAACCGCCGTCGCCAAATACATAATTAAAATAATTAAGTTCAAGATATTTAAAAGGTTGCACACTCAATAAACAGACCTCGCTGCGATAAATTCGCATCAAGTATCATATAAACATTCAGCATACATTTTTGTGTTGTGATATCAAAGCAAAATACATACATAAGATTTTAATCTTTAACCACATAGAAATATAAATATCTTTTTCATATGCATGCTTTTGTTAGTTATAACACGTTATTAAAGGAATTCAATTATTAATATGTATTTGATATCGGTTGAATAACTGTCTACACTGTTACGCTTTGATACACTAATGTTAAGTCTCCTTCGTTAAGACGTTAAGAGGCTTAATGCTAACAATATTACTATAATAAAGAAGCAATGCAGATAAATTAATGAATTCTAGAAAGGTAATGGATACGATTGAAATTCGTAAATTCTTATTTTTGCTGTACTGTGGAGCGATGATGGTTTTGTTGATAGCATGGTCTAGGACGGTCCGGTTCCAAAGGAGATTCCTCCTACGGACTGTGCGATTGTGGTATGAACTTCCAGCTAAACTTTTTCCTAGGGACTACAGTATGGAGTTTTCAAGGGGAAAGTAAATGAGACATTAAAGGGTCGGCAACGCGCATGTGATACCTCCGGTGCTGCGAGAGTCCATAGGTTGAGGTGAATACTTAAAATCGGACGGTCCGCATGCTTAAAAAAAAGTTGAAAGTCTCAAATTAGAAAGACTTTGAATGGTTCTTTTAAGTTGGTATTTTGTATAGAATTATTTCAATGGCTAGTTTTGGAATATTTCTACTGTTTTCTAAAAACATTTGCGCCAGTTGAGTTTTTTTTCGCAAGTTCTTTCTTATTGGGAGATATGTGATATTCACCGGCATTTCCACAGCAGAAGTAAAAAAAATCATTATCAGTTATATTACTTGAAATTATTTATATGGGTTTTGTATACTACACAATCACAAACTACTTTAGTCCGTGATTCGCCTTTCTTTGTACATAGAGAAACTTTATTTTCTTTGCAACAAATTTACAATTTCTAAAGTTGTATACAATTCTTGGTAAACTCACAACAATTTAAGCTTTTAAGTTCAAGATCTTTATTTCGCTAGTAACATGGTTTATTAGTTACTTCACATAAAACACAGATGGATTGAATTTACGACCTTCTTATGTTACAGCTACTCTGTAAAACTTGAGAAATAATATGTAACGTCTAGGTAACCATTATCCCTAGTACGAGCTACAAAAATAATTAACTTATTAATTCATTAACTCTAATATTATTAAATCACGAATAATTAATTTTGAATTACTATTACGAACTATAATGGTTCTAATAATGTACTTCCATTGAATATGTTAAACGATTCAAGCGATGGATCAGTGGCTAGCGTGTTCGGATACCGTGTCGATTAACGTAAGTTGGAAGTCTTGTGAATGCGGTCGATCTTTCGGTGAATGAAAACACAGTGATAACCATACCACACCATTTTGTGGGTGGTAGAGCTACGCTGAAGCTACTACTGGTTTCAGCATGAATGGGTCGGCTCGCCCGAGGTACTACCACCCTCTCACAGAAAACCGACGTGGAGTAACAGTGATAGCACTGTTGCGTTTCGTTCAGTCAATGAGAACGCCGGATACCCACCTCCCCGTCCACTCTCCCCTTCCCCCACCCCCACTTCCCCTCCATCAAACACAGGCCGGCAACGTACTTGCGTCAACCCTGGTGTTGCTAGTGTGTATGGATGGCGGTGATCACTTACCATCAGGTGACCCGCCTGTTTGTTTGCCCCCTATAATATTTTTTTTAAAGTATGGTGGGAAGGCCCTATCTAATGTTCACCACCCTCTAGCTACCACACTCGAGTTGAAAATCTGTCGCTAAGCACCTCTTGGTGTGTTCCGGCACACGCAATTGAAAACCTCTAGGTTTTAGCGTGTTTACTATCTTAGACCACGTCATTTAACATCTGATGATATTTTGGTCAAACGCTAAAAACGTATAAACTATAGAAAAAACATGGAATCGCCTCGCGGCCAGAGTATTCCCTTCGTCTTAAGATATCGGGTGCTTTAAATATGTCGCGAAAATGTATTTTGGCAAGTCGGCATGATGACGACTGTCGTATGTAACACCGACAGTTGCCATTGTTTTTGTACTCTACTGTACTTCCTATCAGGTATAGTGCAATCGTTTTGCTTGTCAAACTAATATAACAAAAAAACCACTCGAACTGAATTAAGTAATACTATTACTTTTCGACTCCGTTCAAGGCGCATTCCATTATTTTTATATTTAATAAAAGTAAATTCGTCACCAAATTGTGACATATGTATTATTGTAGAAGATGTTTACCACATAATGACTGAATGTATACGTAACCAAGCCGTTATGGCTAGCGCTTGAGAATAAAATGAATGACTCGTTAAGATTTGTGGATTTATTTTAAGGCCCATTTACTCGATGCAAGTTTCTTGCCTGTTGCATACAATCAAACTCAAGCAATAAATGACTTGCATGGTCTAAACAACACGTAACTTGATTTGTTATACAAGTTTTGATTCAAAACTTTCCTTGGTGTAAACAGCACATGCTATAATTTCTTAAGCAATTCATGTAGTGCATGACGTATAATTTTCATTTTCAGTATCCCATAAACACTCATGATTGCGATAAATCTCAATGAACTCTTTATCAAATCAACAGTGCCGAATTTTAACACCTTTTGACTAATATTTTTAATAAACACAGTAACTTCTAAAACGTCCAATACTTGAATGAAAAATTAGCCAACACAAATACTTTCAATACTTGAAGCAACCCGCTAATAAATGGTGCACAAACATACATGCTCGTGTTTAAACAAGTCAACACATAGCCTCTAAACATAATTGTATTTATTGGTGAAAGCAAAAGACATCTGCAATTATTTTTTGTCAAGATTTTCATATTCCATTTTTTTACTTATATCCGCGTGTAAACAGTTGCTTACAATTCTTGAAGGTCAATTATTGCACGTAACGTATTGCATACAATTATTGCCCTTGTATGTAAATGACCTCATCAAATGGCATCATGTAAATGACACTTAATGCCATCCTTGCTTTCCCGACACCCTGGAAGTAAGAATGCTTTACAGGCTGGTTATGTCTGGAATTAAAAACCGGTAAATTATTGACTATGTACTTATTTTATTAGTAATCTATGGGGTGACATGGTCAATTCGTAACCAAACCTTAATTACAAATTAAAAAATATATATAACAAACATGAAATAAGGCACTAAAGAAAGTAAAAAAGATATGCTCTCGATAAAAAAGTAAATATTTAAAACTCATATTTTCTTTATGTACATTATTTACAAAATAGAAGTTCTTTTAAAATTCCAAACTCTTACAAAATTTCACGAACTCTTATGGATAAGAAAAAGTCGCATTACGTTGAAAAAAATTGGCAGTTTCAAGTATTCCGTAGAACTTTTCATATTTCGTGAGCGTTATTCAAACTTTTTCACCGGCCTACGTTTAATTTTTTATCTGTACACAATTTTATCATAAAATTTTTACTTACTTCATAAAATACATATATCTGACATGTAACGTTAATCCGCACGTTTCACAACAGAAACCTTCTTAAACTAAAAGTTTTTCAGTACATAAGTAGAGATAAGCGCGAGCATTATCTAAAAGTATGAGTAACTTCGTAAACTAGCTTGAAAAATAAGTACGGCATTAAAGTTCAAGCTTTTATTTTTTATTAAGAACTATAAGAACTATTTCTTTTCAAATATATAAATAAAATGATAGAAGCCTGCCGTTGTATTCTGTTATCACCCACCTCCGGTGCCGCTGCATCACATTCAAGAGACGAGACTACAACACGACCGGAACATTGATATTAGCGTCACCATATTATAAATATACATTTACACTAGCGCCAACATATTAGAGATACACATTGATACTAGCGCCACCATATTAGAGAGACACATAGACACTAGCGCCACCATATTAAAGATACATAAATAAGAATTATTATTATTATATAGATTTTAATAAGACGTAAATAAGAATTGATATCATTACATAGAATTGAATCATTAGTTTGATCGTTATTATATTTACTTCAACTATTTTGCAGAATTATCAATATATAGTATATTCTTTGTCTTCATAGGATCGGCCTTTAAAAGGCAAGATATCGGTGATATCTACGTATTATTATGTACAAAGTATTGTAAGGCGAAGCTCTGCCCAAATAAATAGTGACAGTATCTACAAAGACATTCCTGACTGCATCGACTCTATACGTGATTAGTGTAACACATTCGCATCACTCAAAAACTATAGAGATCAGTATATATGTTTTATTATTACATTATTATTAGATAAATAGTTTATTCTACATACTTATTTTAGGTATAATACTTGATATGCAGATATATAGATAAATAATTTTAAAGTGCTTTAACAATAAGTATTACTTTATAATTTAAAAGATATCCATTGCATTTTATGTCTCTTTTTAAGCTAAAGAAGTGTCATTTTTTACGTAGGTACATATGTACGTACACACATACCGTTTTTAATTTATTTCGCAGACCTTTGGTCCTTATATAAAAATTATGACGATATCTTTTTTTTTTCTCGAACTGACTACGCTATTGACATAGCAAGGTCTTAACAGCTTCACCGGACTACACACAATTCATACAAAGTTATTAAAGTTTCAAGAAACTACGATTTTTATAAGCCCAGCCCGTTCAGCAATGTTTAGCGAATTGGGGAAAACGGTGTGATACGCATGCGCAGGAAGGGAAAGTATTTACAAAGAAATATTACAAGTAAAGTATATATTTCCTTTCAATTCTACTATGTTATTTCCCATTGTACATTAAATATATTGGTAAGATAATAAACAGCGCAGACGAAGTTGCGAGTATCAGCTAGTTACTAATACAAGTTTATCGTCTTCAGGTTTCTCGTACCGTATACTTAGGCAATTGTCTACGACAGGCGACTGAATCACGATGACCATACACTAAGTGAAACACTCGCTATAATGGTACGCTTACGTGTCGCGGGATCATGCAATTTATATTCAGAACCAGCTTCCCAACGTGGCTCGTGTGAGTGTACTATCGATGAAAATGTAAGCTAATCTGGAGGCACGGTAGTGCCTCGCTAAGTCGAGCGAAAAAGCAACATGGCCGTACTATCCTTTTGTTGAAGCAATTCGACCCCCTATAACAACGTTATGCATAAAACTAGAAGCCTGAATTCACGTCTAAATTCAAGTCACTATACGATGTTGTTAGGTTAACTAATTACGTAATAACTTAAGACAGAAGGTCCCTTAAATAGGAACTTAATAAAGTAACCGACTTGGTATTACATATTATTTTTACAAATTTTGTTTTTGATGGCATTCCTTTTACAGTCCCACCGTGTAATCAAATAAACATCTAAACATCTATTATATCGATATTTTGTAAGTACACTCTATTGTGTTCTGTTTCGCTCACTTTTATATATAGAGATTTTTTAACCGACATTTCTCATTTTTTCGAATTTTGCAACATTTTTTTTCATATAAACCTTATCCTGACAATTGCAAATACAACGAAAAAACAGTGCGTGCATCAGTGTGCACACGCGGTGGAAGTGAAACTTCTTTAGCTTATGTGTATTAAATTATATAGATATGAGAATGCTTATAAACTATTACATATATACATGAAGTTCCGTAGTATAAATACGTACTCTTACTTATTTTGGTATACTAATAGAGCCAGAGACATTTGTACATACTTACACATACACACAAATACATACCTACCTTACGTCTAACGCGTAATGCATGACGCGTAACGCAGACTTCTCCCTATCGTGCCATAAGAAGTTTTATTTCAAAAACAATTATCCAAATAGATGCAGCTGACCTGAAATGATGCGACACACATTCGACATTTGACTTTTAGTTATATAGATTTTAGCAGAGTAATAAAAAGTCTGTACGTACTCAGCTGAATATGGCAGTGCATATGGTGATTCTCAATTAGTTTGTCGTATTTCGTGACAAAGCATTGTATATTCTGAATATATGAAGCCGGTATCATAGCGACGGCTGCACATGCATTGTAGAATTGCTTACCATAAGATACAGTGACGTCACTATGTCGTGCGAACGAAATCAAAATCAATATTACTTTATTAAAATTAGGCCTAGAGAAGGCGCTTACGAACTTCATAATTCTACTATTGTATCGGTTCAAAACAAATGTAACGTGAGTTGATGACGGTTATATGCAACAATTTACAATTTTCATTTTTTGACCTAAATGGCAGTGTTATATACGTATTCTTTTCTTAACAGGTTAGCGCAAACATGTAAAAAACAGAAAATAAACAAAGTACGTAATTTATATATACAGTATGATGAAATAAATAATCAAACTTTGGAACACATTTTCGTAAAATTAGAGATTTGTGATCTGTCAACTTGATTCACTCATATATGCAATTTAACGAGAGGAACATATAAAAAGCTACAAAAGAAAATACAACAGTCTAATCTAAAACTGTATCACAAAATATTTCTTCATAGAAAACTCATCGAAACACACGGTACAAGTAACAATGAAAAATGTCTTCTCTTGGAGAACTACTTCTCAGAACAGTCGTTGTATCGCAGCCTGTACGTTTTCAATAACATACAATATATTGTCGTAGATATCCTATTACAATCCACTAACATCTGTTCGAAACTCCTAGAAATTGAAGAAGTTTGAGCTCGGATTCCGAACATTGCAGTACCACAGATTAGAGAGATCGTCTGGCGCATTTGATATACTATAAGACATTATGTACAAAGTTACAGATGCTATATAAACTGAACGAATCGTGTATTTACGACGACGTAGAACTACAAAGCGACGAACAGTATTTGATATTATATTGGACTTAAAACGATAAGCAGTTGCGTCTCGATACTTAAAGAATTGTTGGATCTTACATTTTATACAATATTTTATGAAATTAAATTGATTATCCCATAGCCATTCAAAATTGTATTTCAAAAGATTTTATACCCTCAGACAATTGCACATTTTATTCCCAAAATTACTATGTATAATTTTTGCAGTAACTTACCTCTGTTTATATGAGAGTGTAAAAAAAGTAACTATAATTTTTAACGTGTTCATAGTTACTTACTAAAATTATGACATAAAAAAGATATCACATATTTTCTGAAATACCCAAAGCCCAATGATATTATCACTATATAGATACGTCATAAGCGCTTCGACAGCGCTGAGTGCCTTAAGCGCTCGCCTTAGTAGCCCGGTGAAGCTGTTAAGACCTTGCTGGGTCAATAGCGTAGGCAGTTCGAAAAAAAAAACTTCGACAGCGCCTTGTTAAAACTTGGCTAGTTAACTTATTTTTGACGACTAAGCAACATCTAACTATGTGCTCTATTAGTATCTTTAGTTGCTAATTTTAATTTAATTGTAATGCTTATATATGCCGGTTATATAGGCTGGTTATATTTGCCATTAAAAACCGGTAAATTATTGAATATGTACTTATTTTATTTTGTTGGTAATCATTGGGATGACATTGCTAATATGTGACCAAACCCATTTACAAATAAAGAAAAAAAATATCTATACGAAAATTAGTAATAACAAATTAAACTCAGGTTTTATACACAAAAAATAATTGGGCATAACTATAACTCATGCCTTTATCTCTGGAAAAGTGCGATTCCGATATTAATGAACCTAAGATAGAAGGAACAACAGAAACAATAATTTTAGATGAATTTATTTTTGAGCAAATATGTATTTAGTGAGAATTCTTCTACTGACGTTATAATTGGATAGATCACCCTTTTTCACCTAACATGGTTATAAGTAAAATCATCCATCTACACCCGTCACAGAGTACGTGTTATATCCGCCTGTCCGTAGTGCAAAAGGTCGTACGAAGCATGGTTTTAGTTTTATTTTTCACACTTGTATAACATCAGAACTATCCAAGGAAGTATAGAAACCTTTATCCCTTAAAAAATAAGAAAAGCGAAAGGAAAGCTTTCAACGAAACATCTAGACGGTAAATAAAATATAAATTTCAACTGTACGCAAATGGAGAGCAGAGAGTGAACTGAATGAATAAGTGTATATTTTAATATACTCCATTACTTATGGAGTTATAAATATTAGATTTAAAACCATTTCAATAATTGATTTATAGATATTGCATAGAATAAAAAATATATTGCTAATTTAAATTATTATCAAAGTATGAGATTAGTACTGTCCTTGTCAATCATATTGGCCGCTCTGAATATAGCCGTAAGTTCGTGCTTGTGCATAATATAATCAAAAGTTTAATACAAAACAAAGTTAAAATATAATTATTGGAATCTAAAACTGGCATTTATATATCTTTAAGTTATTTGATTGTCATACATATATGTATGTAACGTATATAATACAAATTTACACCTAAATTTATATTTTCCGCAACTATGTTCGGAGCGGTCAAAAAGTTTGGTAAAGGCTACAAGAAAATATAATGCGTTTGTTAAGATTTTTAATTATCCCGATATTCATTTTTATTATCACTTAAATCGAGCTAAGAAACCAAGGGTTTAATGTCTGCAGAGCAGAATTAACTCTTGTGAATATTGTTATCAATTCCAGGTAACTTTTTTAAATATATTTTGTCACTTTTATTTCACAGGTATTACATGAAATCATTATATATTTTTGAGAATGAATTAAGCAAGAAACACGTACCCGAGTGACCTTTTTAGTTTCTCTGTTGCCGTTACCATACATAAACAAAAATAAAGGGCATATCGAAGGCGATGACGGGTTTTGAGCTACTCCGGGCATATATCCAAATATTTTTACAACAAAAAAGGAATTCCGCAAGGGGCTACCGACCGAGTGACATTTTTACAGTTCCTCGATCTTCTATATTAAGACACAGCGTATGAAAAAATATTTTCATTTTCTATAGCAGTGATATATGAACGTATGCATGACTTACCTCCTGCTTATGTAGCAATTATAACAAGCATATATACAACTAGCTTCTGCCCGTGACTTCGTCCGCGTGGAATATTTATTTTGGGCTAACGCTAACACGCAGCGGAAGCTCTCAAAAGGAAAAAACCCTCGATTTTGAAACACTCTTCACCGGTACTTTTTTATATCATAGGGGGCAAATGAACAGGCGAGTCACCTGATGTTAAATGATCACCGACGTCCATAGACACTAGCGAAACCAGGGGAATCGCAAGTGCGTTGCCAGCCTGTGTTTGGGGGGCGAAAGGAGTGGGAAGGAGATGGGCGGATGGGAGGTGGGCCTCCGACGCTCTCACTGACCGAACGAAACGCAACAACGCAAGCACTGTTACTTCACGTCGGTGTTTCTGTGAGAGGGTGGTACTACCCCGGGAGAGCCAACCCATTCATGCTGAAACCAGTAATAGCTTCAGCGTAGTTCTACCATCTACAAGAAGTTTTTTATGTATTCACTATGCTACAACATATGTCAGTGATGCTTAGCGACATATTTTCAACTTAACAATGGTAGCTAGTCAGGGAGACTTAGAAAAAGCCTTACCATTATTTAGTTGTAGAAAGCTGTGAAATATTTAAAAAAGAATCATAATACTAGTTATGTTATGTTATGTTAAATAAAAAGTGTTAAATAAGTTAAATCCTTACCAATATTATAATGTAAACGTGAGTTTGTTTGTTACGTTTTCATACCTTAACACTCAACAGACCATCATTAAATTTAGCATGCACATTTTTAGAGGTACGGAAAAGGACACGGGGTGCCTTTCATTTACAAAATCTTCCTGAGGGATAGATCAAATCAACATCAATGTGAGCGAATCCGAGAGCAATATCTAGTTGTATACTACTATACATTACAACACATAAATACATTACAGACAATAGGTATTCGTTAGAGCAAACCCAATACTAAAACTTAATTAGTGCAAAGCCAACCAACCATCTCTCGTCTCTCGAGCACCTCCCTCAATTATCGAAATGTCATTAAAATGTCACGCACTCTTGACAGGATTTAATGAAACCGTCTCGTTTATCAGGCGTAAATCGAGTTTCGATTGGAGCATACCTGAGTTTTCAAAGACTGGTAATTATTACAGATTACTAAGAGGCTTTTTTTATAGTAGCACGTCAAAATGACTGCACTGTGCCTGATAGTAAGCACAGTACAATCGAAAAACAACGGCGACCACCGAGTGACACACTATCCATCGCCAGTCGCCGCTGTTATACCGGCTTGCGAAAAGCTGGATATGCACAGGCTGATCCCGAAACGCGACCCACAGAAGCGAATCACTATGACGGGCTTTTTCGCCATATACATGGTCGTTGCGACCCAGTCAGGCTGTACAACCCTACCACCCCGCATTCTCCATTGCCTCGATCGTTATTCAGCAGAGTGCACCACGTGCAGGTCAGGTTGGCTTGGGTGTCTCAAGTCTTAGATATTATTCGACACCCCTTACACCCCACTTTTACGTTTGTCACAGTTTAACTGGGTTTTTGTTGACGTATACCTTAATTTCCAAAGATTGGTAATTATCACAGACTTATATAAGATTAATACTAAGAAGATATAACAGTACCATCATACGTGTATATGGTTGACAAGTCTTAGTGCGGGGAAAAATGTCTTTTCAGCGAACTGTAATTGCCCTTTTCGTTTAACTTAAACTGAGTTTCGGTTCAAGCATATTTAACTTTCCACAAACTGGCAATTATCACAGAATAATAATAGGGTATATTAATAATACCACCGTGTTTACAAATGGTAATAATGTCGTAATGTGGGTTACTCGCCATTTTTCGAGGCAAAACACATGTTTAATCATCACGTTAAATTACAACGCGTGATATTAGTAATTTCAAAAGCGGAAAGACTAGTTACATCCACAATTTGTGATGATACAAAGAGAACAATTCTTAAACATACAAGTCACAATATTCTCTTTTAACGTAATATAAATACGAGTCCCAAATAATTTCATTGTTACATAACAAGACTTGAGTCTATGTGTTTGGGTTAAATATTACGTCTAAACATTCCGCCTTAATGATAAGAAGATAACAGAATTAAACATATGGTCGTGCAAAAAATAATATTTGGGTCCTTTAGAAAAGTTTAAGTAATGATGTAATTCTGATCTTACTTGTTTTGTAAAATAAGTGATTTACAAAAATTGTTGTTTATTACTTGTGAACTACATGCTTGGCACCTTGTACTTTTGAGTACATATTTTTTTTTTTTTTTATACTAGGTACGTCGGTAGCAAACAAGCATGCGGGCCGCCTGATGAAAAGCGGTCACCGCAGCCTATGGACGCCTGTAACATAAAACATATTTAGACAAGTTATTTTTTTTATATATTTTAGTTAATAATAACAATTAATAAGTACATATATATTAAAATATTAATCCTTATAATACTAATCCGCAGTTTAAATATGACCTTTATAAGAATATTTTGTCGCAAACCTATTTACATTTTAATTTTTAATTTGGAAATATACGCTCTCGAAAATTACATTTTCACATGGCAGACAGGACAAGAGGACAGGACGATTTTATATGATTATTTTTATATTGATTATACCTTTTTATACTTTGTAGGCTAGAATTTTACCACAATCGCACCTGATGTTTTTTTTATATCGTAGCAGGCAAACGAACAGGCGCGTCACCTGATGTTATGTGATCACCGCCGTCCATAGAGCAACACCAGGGGAGTCGTAAGTGCGTCGCCAACCTGTGTTTGGGGGAGGATGGAGGGAGGAGAGGGGATGTGGGCCTCCGGCGCTCTCACTGGCCGAACGAAATGCAACATTACAAGCCCTGTTACTTCACGGGGGTGTCTTTTTTTTATTGTAGCACGGCAAAATGACTGCACTGTACCTGATGGTAAGCAAAGTACAATCCAAAAACAATGGCGACCACCGAGTGACACACTATCCATCGCAGGTCGCCGCTGCCATGCCGGCATGCAACAAGCTGGATATGCACAGGCTGAACCCGAAACGCGACCCGCAAAAGCGAATCACTATGATGGGCTTTTTCGCCATGTTCATGGTGGTTGCGACCCAGTCAGGCTGTAAAACTTTATCACCCCGCCGGGGCGAGCCGACCCATTTATTCTGAAACCAGTAATAGCTTCAGCGTGGCTCTACCACCTACTGTGTTAAACGACGATAGAGTCTAAGATCGTACACTCGGTAAACATAGAGGATACTGGCTGTCAAGTGCGTGTGCTGGAACACATCAACGGGTGCTTGGCGACAGATTTACAATTTAAGGGTGGTAAAAAGCCCTACCACCACGATATTTTCCTTCACCGAAACGTCGAGCTCATTCTCATTCATGAGCCATTATCGCTTGATTTATTTAACATATTCAATGACAGTAAATTATTAGTACCATTATACATTTTTTAGAGGTTCTCAGGTGCGTGTATCGGAACTCACCATCAGGTTTTTGGCGACAGACTTTCAACTTGAGGCTGGTGGAGGGTGGTGAACATTAGATAAGACCTTCCCACCATGCCATGGTTTCATCACTGTGTTTTTCTTCGCCGAACGATCGACCACATTCACAAGAATTCCAACTTACGTTAATCGACACGGTATCCGAACACGCTAGCCACTGATCCATCGCTTGAATCGTTTAACATATTCAATGGAAGTACATTATTAGAACCATTATAGTTCGTAATAGTAATTCAAAATTAATTATTCGTGATTTAATAATATTAGAGTTAATGAATTAATAAGTTAATTATTTTTGTAGCTCGTACTAGGGATAATGGTTACCTAGACGTTACATATTATTTCTCAAGTTTTACAGAGTAGCTGTAACATAAGGTCGTAAATTCGATCCATCTGTGCTTTATGTGAAGAAACTAATAAACCGTGTTACTAGCGAAATAAAGATCTTGAACTTAAAAGCCTAATTTGTTGTGAGGTTACCAAGAATTGTATATTAATTTACTTTAGAAATTGTAATTTTGTTGCAAATAAAATAAAGTTTCTGCACGTACAAAACAAAGCGAATCACGGACTAAAGTACCAAAGTATACAATCTCCTATATACACGTACACTCAGTACTTTTTGACTGTGTAGTATAAAGAACCGTTATGAATGATTTTCAACCATGAATGACATTTTTTTTTTACTTCTGTTCTGTAGGTGATGGTAAACAGCAATCCGAATTCAGCCTTCGCTGTAAATGAATACTGTAACACTAAATTTATAACGTTGGAAAACTAAAACGATTAATAGAGGCCATATTAGCTTCGGTATAAAGAACAGAACCATGTCTGTAACTTGGGCATATTATAGGGAATCAGTTCCAATACATACATACTTATTACAGACTAACAGATGCTAATAAATTGTATTTATAAATAATTCAAAGCTGCTTAATATGTATTCTATGCACAGC
Source organism: Antheraea pernyi (assembly GCA_015888305.1). Lineage (NCBI taxonomy): Eukaryota > Metazoa > Arthropoda > Insecta > Lepidoptera > Saturniidae > Antheraea > Antheraea pernyi. The sequence goes on from MU158859.1 coordinate 612,576, forward strand.
CGAAGCATGGGAACTTCTTCGTTGCAAAGATGTAATTAAAAGTTAACTGTTCGCATGTCTCTAAATAAGCAAGAGCTTACGTAAAAAAAATGGCGCAACAGTTTTACAAAGATAACAGATGTATACGAAGACTAGTAATTGAAATAACTCCATATACTTCCATACCTCCATAATCCAGGATAACTGCTCGAAAGAACTACTTAAAGTCGTTCTACGTTGTCACTTTAAACTTTTTCGAACAATTGCATGGCATACATTAATATCGTATGAAATTTAGTTTTACGATTTACATTAGGCCCCGTCCCTGAACTAACAGTATTCGCCGTTGAGGACACATCAGAGAAGACGTGTTATTTATTAATTTTAATTAATTCTCTTAGGATTACCATGCAATTTATCGACGAAAGTTGCCTACATCGAAGTAAGGACCAAGTGAGTTTTCTGCATCTTCCAAGAAAAATTAAGGCTGTATTTAGTAGAGAAATGGTAGAAAATGAATAATAATAATAAAATTATAATTAGCTATATAATACATGAAAGGGATAAGATATATAATACAAGTAACTTTTACTTACGGTAAGGGTATTTTTGTGATATAAGAGCTGTATATGATAACTACGATAAAAACGGATTTGAGTTAAAGTTTTTATATCATATTACTGAACATAGAGATTCTAATACTAATTCTGTTGCCTCATTCTATGGTATGGTATTCAAATGGTATTGTGCTTGGTTAATGGTGAGCATTATAGACCCGAATCCGACACATTAATATAACTTGTGTAATCGACAAATCATTGTTCTAAATCTGGCTGCTTATAACCATGGCTTATAAGTATTTAATGTACCCCTTGACACGGGGATAGATCCCTAGTTCTGACGGTGTATTTAAAAGGAAGTTCATGATAGTACAGAAGAAGAAATTACTCGATTATTACAATTACGTCGCCTAATGTAGAAAAGTGAAATCAATATTAATATAATGTAAAAAATGTCGTGATAAAGTAGTTCAAACGTCCGTGACGATTAAATTTGCTTAAGCATTTATTAACACTGACAAAGAAATATATATAGTGAAATATATGTGTAATACGACCGTAAGCCACTCCAATAATTAGGCCGCCCGCCCTGTCACGGGGCGACGCGGCGTGGGGCGGCGCAGCCCTGTACACTGGCACCCATTAGCTAGATTACATTCCCGAACAAATGCTTATTTTTTGTAATAACATAAGAACACGCATTTTTGTATGCAATGTTGTAAGTAATATATTCATTTTATAATATATCATGTTTACTAATAAATCACAGCATAGTACACATTTTTTCTTATGCTAACGATTAAGTATTCAAGTCTAAAATATATTGCCAAATACATGTAGTATATTCCAAAAGCTGTTATTGAAAACTACTTCTTCTATACTAGCGTATTTATTACACCACCCCGCTTACCCCAACATCAGGTAAGATCGTGGTCAACCGCTAGATTCATAACGCGGAAAGATATACTAACTCTGATTTCAAAATCTTACACATCTGGATACTTAAAAAGAAAAGCCTTTATTGCTGTAAAACTACATTAATATATGAACACAAAGTATTTAAGTTATCGGCATCCGGTTTTTTTGTGTTACAGGTTGTCATGCAACATATACCTCCTCTACAGATTTCCACATCTCCCTGCTTCTCGCTATTTGGGTCCGTGCTGGACCAGCTACTTCTTTTATAGCATCCTCCCATCTTTCGTTCTTTCTACCTCGGCTTCTTTTATTCTCTCTAGGACACCATTACGTTATTAGTTTAGTCCATTTCTCTTTTTCATATCCTATCATATGTTTGGATACTTTAACTTACATCAAATGTTTAAATATAAATTAAGTACCTATTTATTTTCGTTAATCGATCATAGCAGAAAAAGGTACGTGCTGTGTTTCTATTTCATTAATATGGTATTATTGGTTTTTATTATGTTCACTAGCATTGTAATGCATGATAAAAGTTAAACTTTTTATGGCATGATATGAAAAACAACGTTAAACGTAAGGTAAATATGTATTTATGTGTATACAAAATTTAGTAAATGTATAGTTAAATTATACTACGAAACTTCGTATAGTATGTAGTTTATGACCATTCTCATCACCACATATTATAAAACAAAGTCCTTTGCCACGTCTGTCTGTCTCAAAAACTACTGAACGGATTTTCATGCGCATTTCACCAGTAGGTAAAGTGATTCATGAGGAAGGTTTAGGTATATAAGTTGTTAAGGTTTTTTATTATCAGGGCGGGACAACGTCCGCCGGGCCAGCTAGTATCTAAATTTTTTAATACATATACGACAGCCAAAGCATAACATATATAAGCCAAAGAAGTGTCACTTCCTGCGCGTATAAACACTGATATATACAATGTTTTTTTTATATATCTTATAGCATTTGGCCAAAATCTCATCTGATGTTAAATAATAATGTGATCTACGGTGGTGAAAACACTAAACCTAAAGAGAACTGCCTGTCAAGTGCAGCTGTCAGAAAACACCAACAGGTATACTCGGCGATAGATTTTCAACTTATGCGCATGGCTATACTGACTTCATACTTACCATTGCAGAATTATAACCAAAATCAAGTAATAAATGTTAAATAATCGACATTTAAACCAAGTAATTAGCTATATATATATCTAGAATCGACAGATTTACGGTTGGGATCCTGTACCTAAAAATAAAGTAATTTATTTCCAGTAAACAGTCGACATCACTGTCTCTGATAAACCCTTATCATTTATATAAGCGAAATATGCAAGGAAAATAAAGTTAGATCATTAATCTTTCGCTTGGAAAAGGAGCGAAACAAGTTTTAAACAGGGCCGCATTATAATTACATCCCGAAGTTGTTACGGACAAAACTTAGACGATTCCAGCTATGTACGCCGCCTTTGAGAATGAGTAGGCAGAACTTTAATATGTTATAAAACTTTGGAAATGTTTTAATGTTTTTTTTCTTTCAAATACTAGCTTTTTTTTATAGACAGTAGAAATTTAACCAGGATACAAAGCTTCTGTCACGTGTTAAATGTATAGTCATCGTTATCATTTTTTTTATATCATAGGAGGCATACGAACAGGTGGTTCAACTGATCACCACCGTCCATAGACACTTGCAACACCAGGGGAGTCGCAAGTGCGTTGCCAGCCTGTATTTGGGGGAGGCGTAAATAGGGAAGGGGAGGAACGAGGGGAGGAGAGATGGGTTTCGGCGCTCTCACTGACCGAACGAAACGCAACAATGCAAAGAGCACTGTTGTTACTTCACGTCAGTTTTCTGTGAGAGGGTGGTAGGTACTACTACCCTGGGCGAGCCAACCCATTCATGCTGAAACCAGTAGTAGCTTCAGCGTACCTCTACCGCTTATAAAAAGTAATTAATATAGTCAAAATATTGTAGATTGTAGAAGTAAGGAGCATGAAATATACGCAATGTTTATATATTCTTCTGTCCGTGTGTATGAGTGAACTCCTAAACGAGTGGACAGATTTTCATGAAATTCTTTATGTGTTTAGATGGATTCAAGATTTAGATTCACCAGTTTTAGAAGACAAGTTTTAGATTCACAATTGGACCCGGTAAGTGGATTTTTTTATTATTACGACAGAACAACGTCCACCGAGCCCGCTGATGGAGACATATAAATAGAGGCTCGAGTATTTCCACTACAGCTCGTCAATAACTACTAAACAAAAAAAAAATGCAATAAAGAAATCGATTAAAAAACAGAGATTTTTTTTATTTATTGTAGCACGGCAAAGTGACTGCACTTTGCCTGATGGTAAACACAGTACAATCCAAAAACAATGGCGACCACCGATTGACACACTATCCATCGTCGGACGCAGCTGTCATGCCGGCCTACGAAAAGCTGGATATGCACAGGCTGATCCCGAAACGCGACCCGCAGAAGCGAATCACTATGACGGGCTTTTTCGCGATATATATGGAGGTTGCGACCCTGTCGGGCTGTAAAACCCTACCACCCCGCTTTCGGCATTGCCTCGTTCGTTATTCAGCAGGGTGCACCATATGCAGGTGAGGTTGGCTTGGGTGTCTCGAGTGTTACGATGTTATTCGACACCCCCCCTTACACCCTAAAAATGTCCTGAATACTTTTACGTTTGCCAACTTGTATATTGATATTACTGTAAGTTATGCTAGCAATATCCGTGGCCCACGCGCGTTTGTTGGTACAAATTGTATAAACATATAATTGACATAGCAAAATAGTGGATTATGCCTTTTATATTTTCTCGTAAAAAGACCGTTGGTGCAGCAATCGGACTCGACGCACATTATCTGTTCATATGGACATGGACATTGGTGGACATGTCTGTTCGCGATAAACTTAAAAACTATTGAACGGATTTTCATGCGATTTTCACCAGTAGATAAAGTGATTTATGGAGAAGGTTTAGATATATAATTTGTCAAGTTTTTTTGAAGTTATACTTCTTTTCGCGCGTTAAGGAAAAATAACGAGAGTAAATTTTTACTTTTCTCTCGTACTTAAATCAAGTCGTCATTAAAATTACAATAAATTTTGGTAAATGGTTGGTTGGATGTTTGAACCTGTAGTCGGTTGACACCGCACACCGTCACGAAAAACCGACGCCCAGAAGTTATTACGATGAGCGCGCACACCGTTACAAAAAACCGACACCCTGGAGCAATAGTCAATATTTGGTTTTTTGTATTACGCCGGAGAGTATACAAAAACTTCTGACGGTACATAAATAAGTACACGCACACTTTTTATTATCAGAGCTGGACAACGTCCGCCGGGCACGGCAGTTAGAATTATGCTATACTATTTTATATATGATACCTCTATAAAATGGTTATCAATGCCTTTTGAACGTTGTAAGCTTTTCCTGCGACCATGTAGATGTTGTTCACATAACAATAGATACCACTCAATCTCCAAAACCACCATCTAGTTATTTAATGGGACTGAAATAAAATAAAATCCATTTCAATATGAAAAAAAAATAATTTATTAATCGATTACGGTATAAAAATCATGTATTACATTACAAATTAAAACTTATAATAAAATAAGCTACACATAACCCTGAACAACTGGATAATTAAGATTCCATAAAATGACGTTTACCGGCCATGTTTTAATTATTTTCATATGTTTTGTAAACTTGAGTATTATAAATCATAAGGATTGTGATTATATTAGTACGTTACAATGTATTTGTTCTTTCATTATTAACTACGGTGACAAATAAATACTGTATTTTGTTCTAACATACATACAGAATACACAGACACATTTTTGTGGTGTCTGGCTATTACGATATGTTTATTCTTCTATATATGCTGACAGTGGGTGTGTGACTATCAAAGGTCAATTTAAAAATACCTTAACTATTTTTAAAAGATCGTGGGTTTATTTCAAATTTGCTGACATATACGCTACACCTTTTCATTATATTAAGTCGTGAGCGGCTTAACCTGTCGTGTAGTACTCAGT
>MU158859.1:619316-629435 GCA_015888305.1 Antheraea pernyi
ACCGTCCATAGACACTTGCAACACCAGGGGAGTCGCAAGTGCGTTGCCAGCCTGTATTTGGGGGAGGCGTAAATAGGGAAGGGGAGGAACGAGGGGAGGAGAGATGGGTTTCGGCGCTCTCACTGACCGAACGAAACGCAACAATGCAAAGAGCACTGTTGTTACTTCACGTCAGTTTTCTGTGAGAGGGTGGTAGGTACTACTACCCTGGGCGAGCCAACCCATTCATGCTGAAACCAGTAGTAGCTTCAGCGTACCTCTACCGCTTATAAAAAGTAATTAATATAGTCAAAATATTGTAGATTGTAGAAGTAAGGAGCATGAAATATACGCAATGTTTATATATTCTTCTGTCCGTGTGTATGAGTGAACTCCTAAACGAGTGGACAGATTTTGATGAAATTCTTTATGTGTTTAGATGGATTCAAGATTTAGATTCACCAGTTTTAGAAGACAGGTTTTAGATTCACAATTGGACCCGGTAAGTGGATTTTTTTATTATTACGACAGAACAACGTCCACCGAGCCCGCTGATGGAGACATATAAATAGAGGCTCGAGTATTTCCACTACAGCTCGTCAATAACTACTAAACAAAAAAAAAATGCAATAAAGAAATCGATTAAAAAACAGAGATTTTTTTTATTTATTGTAGCACGGCAAAGTGACTGCACTTTGCCTGATGGTAAACACAGTACAATCCAAAAACAATGGCGACCACCGATTGACACACTATCCATCGTCGGACGCAGCTGTCATGCCGGCCTACGAAAAGCTGGATATGCACAGGCTGATCCCGAAACGCGACCCGCAGAAGCGAATCACTATGACGGGCTTTTTCGCGATATATATGGAGGTTGCGACCCTGTCGGGCTGTAAAACCCTACCACCCCGCTTTCGGCATTGCCTCGTTCGTTATTCAGCAGGGTGCACCATATGCAGGTGAGGTTGGCTTGGGTGTCTCGAGTGTTACGATGTTATTCGACACCCCCCCTTACACCCTAAAAATGTCCTGAATACTTTTACGTTTGCCAACTTGTATATTGATATTACTGTAAGTTATGCTAGCAATATCCGTGGCCCACGCGCGTTTGTTGGTACAAATTGTATAAACATATAATTGACATAGCAAAATAGTGGATTATGCCTTTTATATTTTCTCGTAAAAAGACCGTTGGTGCAGCAATCGGACTCGACGCACATTATCTGTTCATATGGACATGGACATTGGTGGACATGTCTGTTCGCGATAAACTTAAAAACTATTGAACGGATTTTCATGCGATTTTCACCAGTAGATAAAGTGATTTATGGAGAAGGTTTAGATATATAATTTGTCAAGTTTTTTTGAAGTTATACTTCTTTTCGCGCGTTAAGGAAAAATAACGAGAGTAAATTTTTACGATAAATGGATTTTATTTTATTTCAGTCCCATTAAATAACTAGATGGTGGTTTTGGAGATTGAGTGGTATCTATTGTTATGTGAACAACATCTACATGGTCGCAGGAAAAGCTTACAACCAATCTCCAAAACCACCATCTAGTTATTTAATGGGACTGAAATAAAATAAAATCCATTTCAATATGAAAAAAAAATAATTTATTAATCGATTACGGTATAAAAATCATGTATTACATTACAAATTATAACTTATAATAAAATAAGCTACACATAACCCTGAACAACTGGATAATTAAGATTCCATAAAATGACGTTTACCGGCCATGTTTTAATTATTTTCATATGTTTTGTAAACTTGAGTATTATAAATCATAAGGATTGTGATTATATTAGTACGTTACAATGTATTTGTTCTTTCATTATTAACTACGGTGACAAATAAATACTGTATTTTGTTCTAACATACATACAGAATACACAGACACATTTTTGTGGTGTCTGGCTATTACGATATGTTTATTCTTCTATATATGCTGACAGTGGGTGTGTGACTATCAAAGGTCAATTTAAAAATACCTTAACTATTTTTAAAAGATCGTGGGTTTATTTCAAATTTGCTGACATATACGCTACACCTTTTCATTATATTAAGTCGTGAGCGGCTTAACCTGTCGTGTAGGACTCAGTTACCACAGGACCCGGGTATACAACAAAGCCCCGTGATACCATAAGGCCCCGTTGTACCATATAGCCCCGTGATACCAAAGGACCCCGTCATACCATAGGGCCCCATGATATCATATAGCCCCGTAATATCATAAAGCCCCGTGATACCATAGGACCCCGTAATACCATAAGGCCCCGTGATACCATATGGCACCGGGGTACCGCAGAGCCTCGAAAAACCGTAGGACACTGGTACCAGTAAACCAGGGATACCATATATCTCCAGGGTACCAAAGGACTCTCAAACTTTCGTTCACCTCCTATTTGAAACTAAAATAAAACCTATTTCTATAGTTCCTCAATGGACACAAAGAATTGATATACCTTACGTTTTGTAACAAAAAGAAATTGATTGCCCCTAGTAGATATTTTGAAGCGTTCCAATGAAGAGTTTAATTAAAAGTTGCCTCATAATAAAATAGCGGCCCAAAATAATTCTAAAATGTATACAAAGAAAATATTTCAAACACGACAGTTTTTTCAACCGCTATACAGAACGGTAGAACATTTTAAATAGAATTTTGTTTACAAATACGATTGCTTGTAGGTGAAATAAAAAAAAGGATTGGCACACAGACTAGCGCATTATAGCAGTTAAAATAGAAGCCAATTTATTTCCAGTATAGCTACAATACAATTTTACAAATAACTAACATCTTTTCATAACATGCTACCAGAGAACCGTAGAAAAAAACTGTAAGCGTTCCAGCAAAGTGCCTGTTTAGAGGCAATAAAAATATTTATAAACAGATAACAATTTCACATAATAAAAATACTTTTAAAGCTATTATTATGTTTTGAATATATGAATAATTTACGCCATCGCTTCGACTATCACAATATGCAGGCCTTTATAAAACCTTTGACGAATCTCATATCACAACAAGAAATTTGAATCGATATCCCGCATATCGCATTCTATACACAAAAATAAAAGGTACCCGGTTTCTTAGAACCCGAAATCCGAAATATGTGATGATTTTCCTTTCACATGACTTATTTATACATATATATTTCTTTATTATCTCATAGTTAGATGACATCGTAAAATAAATATCAATTAATGTTAATGATGAACCCGAATATACATAAAAATATTTTAAACACTACTATTCAAAGATAAATATATTATGACAATTTATTTGATTCAGTTACACTAAAATATTTATATAATTTATCAAGACATGAATAATTATTATTTTTAGATTATTGCAAGCAATATTAAGTGTGTACTATTCCAGGTAAAGCTACAAGTTAAATATTCTTACATTATTCATGATATGACAATGAACGAATTATAGTAGATATATTCGGTGTCGTAGCTAGATACTGGTCGCAGAGACAGGGGCGTATATCCAAATGGGTACCTTAATCTTTCTCGAGATTTTTTATGTAACTGTTGTAAAAGTTTTGTTAACAAATAAATTGTTTTCAAATATACACACGTGGTTTCTTATATGTTGATGCATAAAACACAAGAAATTTACTGTTGCTCAAAAATTCTTAAAAGTTCTGTACTGAGCGGCAAATTTGGCGTATGCTCGGACGGTGACTTTAGCCTACTCCCAGAGCGGTAATTTGGCCCACGCCCGCGCGGTGAACTTAGCCTACGCCCGAGCGGTGAATTAAGCGGTCAATCTAGCCTACACTTAAGCGTTGAATTTGGCCTAAACTTAAGCGGTGAATTTGGCCTACACTTAAGCGGTGAATTTGGCCTACACTTAAGCGGTGATTTGGCCTACGCCCGAGCCCTTGTATTTGGCCTACATCTGGGTAATTAAAACCCACATTACTAAACTCACATTACGCCCCGGATCATTGAATCCCGAAAGATTAAAGCCTATACTACGCTCCAGACATTTAAAACCCATACACCCCATATGGATAAAGCCCCCATACGTCCCGGATAACTCAAACTCACATTACGCCATCGTGCTAACTTTAACGAAATACGGAGACGCAAGTACATTGTTTAACTGAGATTACACCATATAGTTATTGCACTATTTCCCTTCCAAGAGAATACATTTTGTGGGGGGGGAGGGGGGAATCAAATTTTACATTAGGGTTCATTTAATTAGCTACGACACTGAATGTATTTACACATATATGAACACTGTAGCGTATTTTCATATAACATATGATATATTAATATTACTATATACGTGATGTAAGATTCTTTTTTAAGAAATCTCTGTGTGCCTTAAAAGTTAAATTTCCACTTCTTTTAATTTCATATATTTTTAAACTTCGTTACTACTTTAAAAATATTTATAATATTTACTGTAAATGTTTTCGACAACTCATTTAGTTATATCTGATTTTATATCATCATAGATTCCAAAACTATCGGACCCGACAAAAACATTAAATTATTTTGATATATTAAATCCCATAATGGTTTCCTAAAAAAACGCGAGAACATTACATACTGTCTAATTTATTTGTAATAAATATAATATTTTGTACGATGCCATTGATATGTGAAAATGTAAAAGAGTAATTCATGTTTTAAAAAATCTCATTGATATGACATAGATAAATAATATTTCTGTGGCATTTTTTTATATAGTGGAAATCTAACCTTTACACAATAAATCATAAGATACATAAATAAAGGAATGTGTTCTTAACTCACACATAATAACATCACAATTTTACACACAAAAGTTTTACATACAGAGTAGAATCAAACTGCGCCATTTAATATAAAAATATAATAATATGTTCAAATAATACGCCATATTTTATTTTTCTAAACATAACTAAATGTCTAAATAATAACTCAGGCACTTTCTAATTTTCCTTCTAAAATTTTTATACATATTATAGCAGAACAAATGGAAATATAATTATATATATGCATGACCATATAGAAGAAATAGCAAATACGTGTGACGTAAAAACTATGTGTAGCGAACTCTTTTTGCTATTCCTTTTTACATTGAAGCATACAAAACCCAGGGCCTCCTAGTAGCATTTAATAGACCCCAAGCTCGCTTAATTCATAAATCCCTTTACGAATTGTACGAACGCTCATATCGCAAAATATACATACATATATCAAAGTTGTGCACACAATTCGTGACAGAAGAACATTACATATGTGTGTGTGTATAATGATTCTAAATTAATAAACTAGATTATTCTAAGACCGGTTTAAAGCTTTAGCCGCAACTTTGTGACAATTGATTTTTTTTCTCTCCGAGTTATATATGATACAGTCACTATCTATAACTGATGCCGTATCTGGTGGCCACTTGGGGTGTATGAGTGGTAGCGACTGCTAGAAGTAAGGGAACATCATTAACGTCAATATTCAGTGACTTTGTTAGTGTTGCGATGTCACAAAAGTCCGTCGACATTAACATGTCGGCCAATGTTTTCGATAAAACACAGAACTCCTTAAGTTTCCCTTCCAAGAACGATAGACACTGTAATAGAAATGCAAATGTGAGTACGTCCTCTTATAAATAAATAAAATGACAAGACAATGACTTTGATGGTTTTTTTTTATTTTATTTTACTTCTGAGACACTTGGGCCTTATTTAAAAAGACAAATCATCCCGACAGATTCGTTCAATATAAAAATAATTCGTCGTTTAACAAACAACACCGCTTAAATCGAAAATTAGGGCGTTTTACTTTTGTTTTACAAATGTAATAGGATAAATATTCTCATGAAGCGTCAAACGACATATCACATATTAAACGTTTCAGCCAATAAGGGACTAGTATTCAAACCACGAGTTATTGCATGAAGAGAAATGCAAGATAATGCAATAAAAAAAGACATTTTTTTTTCACTCCTCTGTTAAATGACTTAAATTGACTTGCGTGGTGTTGTTTCCTAAGTGACGAATTACCTCGTAATGTACAAAATAAACATGCAGCATTCAGGCCCATATTTGAAAAAAAAAACATCTTTTCCTAGAAATCCAGTGTACAATATGATGTAGGTACATTAAAGTTTTTTTAATGCATTTTGCTTTTAAACTTTATTGCCAACTGTAATCTCACCTAATACTGTGGTTAACACCACATTATTCAATAGAAGATTGTCTAAAAATGTTCTTACATTTAAAACTGAGGATCATCTAAACGCGCGATATGCATTTAAATTAACAAGAGTAAATAAATATTGGCTGAAATTTTCATGAAAAAAAATAATTAAAAGCGTGAGTCGAAACATATTGAACACTGGGTTTTTAACTCATCTCAATCACTATAGCTCTTGGGTATTAAGAGGATAAAGAATAAATATCCAATTATGTGGTTTGTCTTACTGTGGAGAAGGCGATGTAGTACTTATATGTTTTATATTTAGGATATAATACTTCATGATCACATTTGACATATAAAATAATAATATCAAAAAAAATATTAATAAATAACAAAGAGAACCCAAGTTAAAGTTTGTTCTAAGACTTTCAAAAATATAAACACAAACGTAATAAAGGTAGGTGCAAGGACCGGTGACAAAAGTTGTAATGGGCGACCCGGTGTTAACCTTCGATAATAAAACGGATATTAAACACTTTTGTTTTGGTCATGCCGTTTCCAAGTTCACTTTCAAGTGAAAGTGAAATCACACGACGGTCATTAACGCTGTGCTTTAATTAAATATAATTTTTGTATTTTTCTAGATAATTAGGTTAAATATTAAGCACCTATTTTTTAATTAATTTAGGACGAGAATCGAATGCAGACTATCCTCCAAAAATATTGCTATTGTCTAAATCTTCAGCCTGTATATTGTTAGTATAATAAACGATGCAAAGTCGTGAGTATCAGCTAGTATCGAATAACATCGATGTGTAGTTTCAATGTATTACATCGAATAAAAATATAAATATATGTTCTAAATGGACGCCCGAGACAAACAATTCTTTTCATATTTTTCTCAAACTGAATATTTATTTATATTAATATGAAATGTACATATCGCACCTTTAATATCAAAAAAAGAGGTAACTCAAAAATGCAACGTTTATAGTTTGACCATGTTTACAAGTTTGACTTAAATTTATCTTAAAAATAATAATTTGTAACAGAAAGACGATAAACTAAAGTTTATGGTTTATTCACATTTTTATCAAATATAGTTTAAAATAATTTCAATGCAGACGGGGTAGTAGCATAATACACTGCTATAATTAGTACAAAACTGAATGAAGTCGTAATGTAATAGAAAAAAACTATGTACATTTTTTTTTAAATAAAATGACAAACTGAAATAGTGAAATTTTTTAAATAAATCAAAGTAGATTACTTTTTTATTAAAACACCTACCTATTTCATTTCACTTTTCACACGTTTAAATCGAAAATAAGACAACAGCCCATTGATTTCGTAGTTTTTATCGTATTGAAGTGGCTGTTGTATTGGACGTATTCTTCTCGCAACGTTAATTTATTTATTGTGTAGTCTGGTGAAGCTGTTAAGGCCTTACTAGGCCAATAGACAGTTCGAAAAAAAATAATATTTTCTGGTGAAAACTCAAAAAACGTAAATATATAGTTAAATATTTTTTATTAGAGGAGCGATATGCTTCATTTCAATTTCATGATGAGTTAAAAAAGGTCTGGTAATGAAATGAAAATTGTGAGTAATGTATTATCTTATCTATACACAAATAGGCAGGAGACAAAATGGTTAAATTCATTTTCCTCATTTGTTTTTCAACCGGTTTTCTTTAATTTTTTTTTTTGTTATTAGTAAACATTGGAGGGCTTAGTCTTATTAAGAAATTATGAATTATGACCAAATTTAGCGACTATTATACGATCACTTGTTATATAAATTACTTACCAGGTGGGCTGGGACTTTAGCTCGCCTCATGACGGGCAGCGCGTCTAACATGGCACCTACCAGTGAAGACATGCCGCCGGATCCGCATTCTCTGCCGACCACACGAACTTCCCTAGAAATATACCATGTTTTTTTTTCACACAATACAACAATTAATATGTCGGCGTCACTCGCGCAATAATGTTTGACGAAATAATTAGTTACACGTTACGAACTAGCTCGTTTCGTACTCACGACTAGTTAAATAAACTATCCAAGCCAATAACCCTATTTTTTATATAGAAATTTCTATGAAACATTTCGTAATTCACTTGTGCAATAATGTTTGTCAAGATAATTACCCATACGTTAGGAATTAACTCCTTTCATACACAGGACTAGTCAAGAAATTTCCGTCAAAACGCTCTAAATGTTTAAATAATAATAATGTAACATTAAGCATTGTTTAAGACTCGATTGAATTTAAATCGCTTACTTGAAAAATAACAAACTGTCCAGCATAACAAAATAGATTCTTTAATGAAGCACTCTAATGACACCGTTTGGTGTACGCACGTACGTACGTGCGTGCGTGCGTGCGTGCGTATGTGCGTGCGACTGCGTGTGTTATGACTCTGCACTTATAGATATAGGTTTCAATCTTGAATAATGGGTCGAATCTTACAGTGGACTGTTAATGGACATTATGACGTGGATAGTTTGACGAAACAGTAAGATGCAATAGTAGTATAACAAAACATGGTATGCTATTGAAGAATGTTCGAATGACTAATAAGCTAGGTAATTATAGGTGTGTTCTATTGTACTTGAAAGTCAGTATGTCTGTGTTCAAACTAATAAGGAATTTGAAGAAATAAACACACAAATTAGCGTTTTTTTTTTTAATTTTGTGTTTGTGTATCGGTTTCATGAAATTCCTCATCAAGTCAACATTTATTGGATTATTAATTTTGTTGGAGATAAATATAAATACTAACCAACTATTAATATCGCCGACGATAGCAACGGCCTGTTGCGGCGAATCTACAGATTTGTTCAGATACGACGTGAGGTCCAAGTCTCTACGCAGATCTATTTCCCAAACATTGGGCTTTGCTACAGTTCCTGCAATAATAGAAAAGTTTTGTATGAATAATTTGTGATTCGTAGTATTATGTTTTTTTAATGGCACATCATTACAAATACTGTTAATATTAATACCAAAGTAATTATCAATAGTGAGAAAATTGTATAATACTCGAATCTTTTTATGAATACATTTGAGTGGACTAAGAGCCGTCTGCGTTTCCTCTTAGATCTCATCACCAAAATTTTTCTTCTAACAAGATTACAACTATCATGTTAATCAAAGGTATATAAATAACTAGTCAAATAAACTATCCAACCCAATAACCCCATCCGAACACCCTATTTTTATATAGAAATTGTGAAACATTTCGTAATTCACTTGTGCAATAATATTTGTCAAGATAATTACCCATACGTTAGGAATTAACTCCTTTCCCTGACGTTCCGACTGGTGCAGGTACTCACCGGACACGGTTGTTTCGGGTGGTACCTGCACCGGATCGCACGCAGGAAGCCGACGGCCGCCTGCCACGAGTGCGGCGCTGAGGAAGATACCGCGCAGCACACGCTGTCTGAGTGTGCTGCGTGGGGGGAGCAGCGCCGCATCCTGGCGGCGGCCGTGGGAACGGACTTATCGCTGCCGAGCGTGGTTTCGGCCATGCTCGGCAGCGAACAGGCTTGGCGAGCGATGGCCTCCTTCTGCGAGGAGGTCATCTCGCAGAAGGAGGAGGCGGAGAGGGCCCGCGAGGCAGACCCTCAAAGTGGCCGTCTCCGCCAAAGGAGGACAGGCAGGAGGAGAAGGCGCTTCGCCCAACTCCTCCTGCCACCGTAGCCGGACCTGAGGGGATGGGCCGGGGGGCCCATCTCCTCATTGCACGGGTCCGGCGGACGAGGGGGGGCAGCCGGTGTGTACCCGGTCTGTCCCTCTATAGGTAGGAGCCCGGCGGTCACCTTCCGCCGGGCGGACCGTGGGGGCGGCTCTACAAGGTTGATTAGCTTGTTCGATCCCTTGCCGCCCCCACAAAACGGTCTGTCGGTACACCGTGGGGTTTTAGTCCGTGCGAGTCGGACATAACCCACTCTCTCCCCCGAGGGAGTGGCGTATCCATAA
>MU158859.1:629802-690962 GCA_015888305.1 Antheraea pernyi
CCCCTAATCTTTTCTCCTCCCCGCCCAACACAGGCTGGCAACGCACTTGCCACTCCCCTGGTGTTGCAAGTGTCTATGGACGTTGATGATCACTTAACATCAGGTGATCCACCTGTTCGTTTACCTTCTATGATATAAAAAAAAATCGCAACCAATCTCACTTAATAGCTGGATATATTATTGCGCTTGTGTCTGGATATAATCAGGGCGGCCACAGTTCACTTTCCTTACCACTGAATAAATGCGCAAAAAGCATTTAATATCGTGTTCCGAAAAATAAAACTTCAAGCAAATTTAAACTCCCAATAAATTATAATCGTTAAACGCAAGAGAATGTGAGACAGTTTTGTGCTAATAAAGACTTACGATTCATAAGGACATTGTTAACTGAAATTATTTTATATTCAGCAAAAATAAAGGAAAAAATGTATATAGACAGATGGAAATTGTACCTCTTCAAACATAAATAAATAAATTGATAAACATTTGTAGTTTTAGGCTATCACGTAAAGCAGTTGACTATTCAAACGTGGCAAAATCCACTGATAAAAATTGATAATTTTTTTTCCTATATCGCGAGAACTGTACCTTAAAATCATGTGATAGCGAACATTATATTATACGGGAAGTGTAATAAATTCTGCTTGTCGCAAAGCACTAAAACACCAAGAATATATATAACTATCTATACAAACAGTCATTTATTACTGATGTCATAAAACGCATACTTCATTAAATAAACATACAATACGTCTATCTGTATGAAATTATTGCCACTACGAAATGTGTAAGTGATTAAAAAAAAACAACATTATTTATTTGTCACGAAAGCTTGAACAATGAAAAGATTATACAATAGGCTATTTTTTTTTTATTCTCTATAGATTTAACCACGATATGTTCTAAGATAGTAAACTCGCTAAACCTAGCTAGACTGTATCTCAAGTATAACTCCCATAAGGCCTAACACACCGACAATTTTTATTATTGTAGCACTGCAAAGTGACTTCTCTATGCCTGATGGTAAGCACAGCTTAACATATTTTAGTAATATTGATTTAGAGGACGTAACTGTACTTTGAACTACTGTAAGAATTATTTCGTAATATTTCAAATTATGCGAAAAAGCCATTTCTTCCTTTTACGTGCCGATAGTTAGGGTTAATTTTTAGTAATAATGTCAGCTACATTCTATGCCTCAGAGGTTTGCTAGTACCCTAAAGTGATTTTCTTACTTCCGAAGCATATTATTAACTAACCTTAGTCTATAATCATACCCTTGTCTGATGTGAAATTGATAAAAAATTACATAAGTTGGACGCACAAATTTCTATCCTTCCCCTTTTTTAATGAACGATGTAGACGATAAAATCTTTTGGAATTTGGTATTGCGAAAAATAAAAGTACGAATTTAAATCTTCATTACATGTGATATTTAAAAAATGTATAAAACTAAATTTTCTACAACAGTACGAATGCATTAAAATCGGATAATAAAAATGAAACGTAAAAAGCACTAATAAATTAAAAGATTTTAAGACCACATAAGTTTTTTTTTTGTTGTTTTTTACACATTTAACTCATGGCCGTTACAAATACTTTCGTTTTAAATAAGATTTATAAATGTTATAACGTACACGTTTTTGACACAGTCGGTGGAAAATGGCTTTATTATTTTTATTTCCATTATTATAAACTACAAATCTATAAAAGGATTCCCACGAAACTATAAATCACAATTAAATAATAATAATATAAAATAATACTATAAATAATAATATACTATAAACCGACGTGAAGTAACAGTGCTTGCATTGTTGCGTTTCGCTCGGTCAGTGAGAGCGCCGGAGACCCATCTCCCCTCCCCTCTCCTCTCCCTTTCCCTCCCCTAACCTTTCCCTCCGAAAGATGGCAACGCACTTGCGACTCCTCTGGGGTTGTTAGTGTCCATGGATGGTGGTGATCACTTAACAGCAGGTGACCCACATGTTCGTTTGCCACCTATGACATTAAAAAAAAAAAAAAAACTAATAAAACAGAAAGAAAACTATAATAAAGGAGGTTTGTGTTTTGACGTGTGACAAAGTTTGCCGAAGTGTAGTTAGTATTTTTGATTATATGAATTTTAAAATAAGTCTAACCTATCGTATACGTATATCGTTTAAATAAGTAACGTGACATGAAATTAATAATTATTATTACTAATACTTAATTAAGTAACTATTTTTCAGTATAATCGGTTTCAGCATATCGAACAATTTTAAAGTTTGAAACACACTACATTACTATCATATGGTTACTCCGAAGTGAGAAAATCAAAGAAACAAGTACATCCATTTTTATAGCAACACAATATAATGACGTCACTGTATCTGATGGTAAGCAGAATATAATTAAAAATCAATGACGACCAATGAGGGATCAGCAATACATCACCAGTTGTTCATATTAAGCCTACGAGCCTAAGACCGAGTCACATATATATATCCCACCATAGACCCACCTCCCCTTCCCTTGCCCTATCCCCCCACTTTTCTCCTCCCCGCCCAACACAGGCTGGCAACGCACTTGCCACTCCCCTGGTGTTGCAAGTGTCTATGGACGTTGATGATCACTTAACATCAGGTGATCCACCTGTTCGTTTACCTTCTATGATATAAAAAAAAATCGCAACCAATCTCACTTAATAGCTGGATATATTATTGCGCTTGTGTCTGGATATAATCAGGGCGGCCACAGTTCACTTTCCTTACCACTGAATAAATGCGCAAAAAGCATTTAATATCGTGTTCCGAAAAATAAAACTTCAAGCAAATTTAAACTCCCAATAAATTATAATCGTTAAACGCAAGAGAATGTGAGACAGTTTTGTGCTAATAAAGACTTACGATTCATAAGGACATTGTTAACTGAAATTATTTTATATTCAGCAAAAATAAAGGAAAAAATGTATATAGACAGATGGAAATTGTACCTCTTCAAACATAAATAAATAAATTGATAAACATTTGTAGTTTTAGGCTATCACGTAAAGCAGTTGACTATTCAAACGTGGCAAAATCCACTGATAAAAATTGATAATTTTTTTTCCTATATCGCGAGAACTGTACCTTAAAATCATGTGATAGCGAACATTATATTATACGGGAAGTGTAATAAATTCTGCTTGTCGCAAAGCACTAAAACACCAAGAATATATATACCTATCTATACACACAGCAGTAAAATGTTTTTATCACCACGTCACGTGCATTTAGACGCGTAACAGTAATAACTCCGTACGTCGTGGAGACTTTTGGAAGGCGACACGTAATTACGAGTACTGTTTTACACCCAACAGATTTCATGTTAAAATTACATAATATGTATTATTTATTTGTCACGAAAGATTGAACAATGAAAAGATTATACAATAGGCTATTTTTTTTTTATTTTCTATAGTTTTAACCACGATATGTTCTAAGATAGTAAACTCGCTAAACCTAGCTAGACTGTATCTCAAGTATAACTCCCATAAGGCCTAACACACCGACAATTTTTATTATTGTAGCACTGCAAAGTGACTTCTCTATGCCTGATGGTAAGCACAGTACAGTCAAAAACAATGGCGACCACCGAGTGACACACTATCCATCGCCGGTCGCCGATGTCATGCCGGCCTGCACATAGCTGGATATGCACAGGCTGATCCCGAAACGCGACGCGCAGAAGCAAATCACTATGACGGGCTTTTTCGCCGTATACATGGTGGTTGCGACCCAGTCAGGCTATAACCAGCCCGTTTTCGCCATTGCCTCGTTCGTTATTCGGCGGGGTGCACCACGTGCAGGTGAGGTTGGCTTGGGTGTCTCGAGTCTTATGATGTTACTCGACATCCCGCTTGGCGACAAATTTTCAAATAGAACGTGCCAGATAGTCAGACGGACTTAGAAAGCCTAGTATAATGCTACCTACGGTTTTATCACGATGTGTTCCTTCAAATGAAAACTCAACTCGTTCTCAAGTATTCGAACACACTCACCGCTGAGCAACTATCGTTTCAAAATTTGTGGTACGGCTTTTTCTATGACCACCTAACTAACTAACAACTAACTAACTAATGTCGACTCTTAACCTGGATTTACAAGACATTGGAATGTTTCATGGGTTATTATCCATACCTAATAGTATTGAAGCACTGAATTTTAAGATGTTGAGTCGTCATTAATGACGCTCTAGTAGTTTATATTAGCTTTAATAATGTATTTTGTTTAAGATATACAGCGTGTAAATTAAGTTAAGTTTACTATGGAGCTGATATAGTAAGAAAAATATCCTAAATAAAAAAAACTAACTAACAACCTCTATACGGAAACCTGTCGCCATGCACCTATAAGTCTATTCCGGTAGATTCAATTGAAAGTCAGTGCATCACATCATTATAAAATATGTATAAAGTATTAAAAAGAAAAAAACATGTGTTTTTACAATAATTCACGCGGTAGAAGTGAAATCTTCAAAAAGAAAGCGATAAGAACTTATATCCAATTGTTTCTCAATACCCGAATATAAGTGAAACACTGCTCCCACTCTACCCGACAGTCTTTAAACCAACCTATTTTCGTTACACAAAAAGGTTGTCGATCAGAATTTCAAAGCCTTTCAATAAGCAGTTCTTCAGAAATTATAATTAAAATATGAAAATTGACACATAACTAATAATACATTAACACTAACGCTCCATACTCTCTACCTACCCACTTTATGAACACGACCAAACATCAAAAATAAAACAGAATAATCTTTAACTTAAACCTAACAGTATACAACAAGTAAATTATAACAATTACACTTACAAATTGGTGTTCTTCGTATCGCCCAACGATATCACAGAACATAGGTCCGACAGCAGCGACTCTGCAATCTTGTTAGAGACGCGCGTATCGCTTGTGACTAGATTCAACCAAACCGATTCGAGTCGGGGCCCGTACACTAGGTCTGATAACCTAGAAGGGAAACAAAAAAAATTAATGCGTGAACATATATAACCAACGTCAAACGTTTGTTTTCCATTTTAAAACCAGATCGTCTATTAATATCTAGTGTGATTGTAATCATTAACTACTGTAGTTCTTGCACAATCATCCAACATTACCAGATTTATATGAAATAGCAAAGTTTTTTTTTGTAGAGCAAATAAATAATATGAGAGACGAAATTATTAGAAGCCGAATCAATGACCTCGCAGTTTATAATCATATGTATGTAGAACAACGCATTATATTGTCGCTAATAATTAAATACTAACTAAATGCGACAACAACACAATCCTTTAGGGATAAGCCACAAATAAAACAAGAGACTATAGCCGATAGACAAGGAGTCATAGACCTACATAAATTGATAGAGAAACAATGTTTAATCGTTCTAACGGTTAATGCAGTGGTGGAATAAACTAATTACCATTTACATAAGGCACTTACCATCGTGCCGCGTCCTCGGCAGCGCTGTACAACGTGGACACAAACCCACCGTTACCACCAGCCGACATTGTCGCCAGCCTTAATCGGCACACCAATGCTTGCAGTTGTGGCGAATGTTCCACGCAACGACGCACCAGATCCCTATGGCAACATCACACTTTTCATCCATAACTTTATTTGAATCGTGCTATAGGATTTCCCTTGGCTGCATCATTATCATCCAAGGAATAGCTGTACAAATTTTCGCAAATCGGACCATCATAATATAGCTATCACTAAATTGGCTAGTAGGAGGTAGAGCCACGCTGAAGCTACTACTGGTTTCAACATGAATGGGTCGGCTCGACCGGTGTAGTACCACCCTCTCACAGAAAACCGACGCGAAGTTACAATGCTTGCATTGTTGCGTTTCGTTTGGTCAGTGAGAGCGCCGGATGCCCATCTCCCCTCTCCCCCTCCCTTCTCTTCCTCCCACAAACACAGGTTGGGAACGCACTTGCGACTCCCCTGGTGTTGCAAGTGTCTATGGACGGTGGTGATCACTTAACGTCAGGTGACTCAAATGTTAGTCTGGCGACTCCCCTGGTATTGCAAGTGTCTATGGATGGTGGTGATCACTTAACGTCAGGTGACCCAACTGTTAGTTTTCCTCCTATAATAATAAAAAAAAATGGCTGACTTTATTGTAACGCGTTTAGCATCGGTTCGTAGTGAAAACAAAAAATATAGTAAAAAACCTTAAAGCTTTCTAGAAAAATCCTATTCTGGATACCGCAACACGATTAATTTCTTAAACAACAAATAAAAAAACTTAAAATAAAATTTACTCAAAACAATTCATCAAAACGGTTTTGGTCATAGCACCTATTAAGTTATGTTTCCTATTTGATTATTAGAAGTGCCATGGTAAATCTTCGAAATCGAAATAAAATCCCCCCTTTTCCAAATCAGTTTATAAATGTACAAAGTTGTAAGGTAACAGACATTTAAAAAAACGATACCTATATTGATAACCTCCTTTTCGAAGTAAGTTAAAATGACAACCAAACTATTTATTTCTGCGAGTTCCAAATCGCCAATACGTTAACGGTAAACGTATTAGTTACTTTCTCCCGGAAGGAAGATTAGCTGTTGTCAAACTTAATAACTATAATGTAACTATTGCACATTTAGACTTATCCGAAGATACTCATCATATAAATCAGACAGCAGCAGAAGTCAAAATCGTAATTTAACATTGAACTCTTCATGAACCGGCGAAACATATGTTAGTCAATATTATCACCGCGTGGGCATAGTAAAATTCTTGGCACGAAAATGATTTAGTTACGCTCATTGGATATTTAGATACAAGAGTACTTACATCTCAGCTGTATCAGTTACGGTGATAAGGAGGGCCAGACCGAGTTTGTTTTTCCTTTGCACCATAGAAGAACTACTACTTGCGAAACTGTCGTTAGTGGAACTGCTACAATAAATCTGTGGACGAAATGATGACCTAAAGTTTATGAAGTGAAGTTTATCAAGGTCAAAGAAGCTTCGTAAGTCTGCACAAACAATTTTTTTGTTGCGCGTATTTTTATTTTTTTTATGTCATAGGGGGCAATCGAACAGGGGGGGCACCGTACTTATAAAAGCAAAGGTATGATTCAGGTCGTAATGTAAATGTTAGCTTACGACATTTTTACGCAACCGAACATATTGGTTTCAGTTATAAATTCCGAAATAGAACGTCTAATTCCAGAATATTCAAGTAATAGAGTCCCAAGAGGAAAATAGATTTACATCGTTAGAAATATTTCAGAATAGCACTCAGGAGCTCGTTAACCCGTTATTGCACAACAATGTACGGCAACTTGCAGACGTCATTAAGTCGGGAATAACACGGGGATCACGTGAAAAGGCAACACGTAAACATTCTGTATAAAAATAAATGTACCTGCCATTTTTAAATAAAACATGAGATTCACGTTTCCATTCACACGTCTCTGCGTTATTCGCTACTAGTTCGGTTTGTTCTTTCTTGTCTGTGAGAATTTTCATGTCATTAACGGAGGATGTGATTTGGATAATGGCCAGAAAAATAATTGTGATTTTACAATCGGATGTCTCGCTACTAACGATTGATTACCGACGATTGGGCCGTGTTGACGTAAGTCATACGACCCACACGACTTTATCAGTTATATTTATATTAAAAAAACTTAACATATTTTAGTCATATTGATTTAGAGGAAGTAACTGAACTTTGAACTAATGCAAGATTTATTTTGTAATATTTCAAATTATGCAAAAAAGCCAATTCTTCTTTGTTCGTGCCGATAGTTAAGGTTAGTTATTTGTAAGAACTGTCAGCTACATCCTATGCCTCAGAGGTTTGCTAGTACTTGCAACTAACAGGACTCTAGGTACACACTACTAAACGCTATATGGTATGCACAACGCGACAGTCGCACAAGTGCTCTTCGCTGTACGCCTAAACTGATTTTCTTACTTCCGAAGCATATTATTAACTAACCTTAGTCTATAATCATACCCTTGTCTGATGTGAAATTGATAAAAAATTACATAAGTTGGATGCACAAATTTCTATCCTTCCCCTTTTTTAATGAACGATGTAGACGATAAAATCTTTTGGAATTTGGTATTGCGAAAAATAAAAGTACGAATTTAAATCTTCATTACATGTGATATTTAAAAAATGTATAAAACTAAATTTTCTACAACAGTACGAAT
This sequence comes from Antheraea pernyi, assembly GCA_015888305.1. Lineage (NCBI taxonomy): Eukaryota > Metazoa > Arthropoda > Insecta > Lepidoptera > Saturniidae > Antheraea > Antheraea pernyi. The sequence continues at coordinate 638,001 of MU158859.1, forward strand.
GCATTAAAATCGGATAATAAAAATGAAACGTAAAAAGCACTAATCAATTAAAAGATTTTAAGACCACATAAGTTTTTTTTTTGTTGTTTTTTACACATTTAACTCATGGCCGTTACAAATACTTTCGTTTTAAATAAGATTTATAAATGTTATAACGTACACGTTTTTGACACAGTCGGTGGAAAATGGCTTTATTATTTTTATTTCCATTATTATAAACTACAAATCTATAAAAGGATTCCCACGAAACTATAAATCACAATTAAATAATAATAATATAAAATAATACTAATAAAACAGTAAGAAAACTATAATAAAGGAGGTTTGTGTTTTGACGTGTGACAAAGTTTGCCGAAGTGTAGTTAGTATTTTTGATTATATGAATTTTAAAATAAGTCTAACCTATCGTATACGTATATCGTTTAAATAAGTAACGTGACATGAAATTAATAATTATTATTACTAATACTTAATTAAGTAACTATTTTTCAGTATAATCGGTTTCAGCATATCGAACAATTTTAAAGTTTGAAACACACTACATTACTATCATATGGTTACTCCGAAGTGAGAAAATCAAAGAAACAAGTACATCCATTTTTATAGCAACACAATATAATGACGTCACTGTATCTGATGGTAAGCAGAATATAATTAAAAATCAATGACGACCAATGAGGGATCAGCAATACATCACCAGTTGTTCATATTAAGCCTACGAGCCTAAGACCGAGTCACATATATATATCCCACCATAGACCCACCTCCCCTTCCCTTGCCCTATCCCCCCCCCCCTTCCCCTAGCACTTGCCACTCCCCTGGTGTTGCAAGTGTCTATGGACGTTGATGATCACTTAACATCAGGTGATCCACCTGTTCGTTTACCTTCTATGATATAAAAAAAAATCGCAACCAATCTCACTTAATAGCTGGATATATTATTGCGCTTGTGTCTGGATATAATCAGGGCGGCCACAGTTCACTTTCCTTACCACTGAATAAATGCGCAAAAAGCATTTAATATCGTGTTCCGAAAAATAAAACTTCAAGCAAATTTAAACTCCCAATAAATTATAATCGTTAAACGCAAGAGAATGTGAGACAGTTTTGTGCTAATAAAGACTTACGATTCATAAGGACATTGTTAACTGAAATTATTTTATATTCAGCAAAAATAAAGGAAAAAATGTATATAGACAGATGGAAATTGTACCTCTTCAAACATAAATAAATAAATTGATAAACATTTGTAGTTTTAGGCTATCACGTAAAGCAGTTGACTATTCAAACGTGGCAAAATCCACTGATAAAAATTGATAATTTTTTTTCCTATATCGCGAGAACTGTACCTTAAAATCATGTGATAGCGAACATTATATTATACGGGAAGTGTAATAAATTCTGCTTGTCGCAAAGCACTAAAACACCAAGAATATATATACCTATCTATACACACAGCAGTAAAATGTTTTTATCACCACGTCACGTGCATTTAGACGCGTAACAGTAATAACTCCGTACGTCGTGGAGACTTTTGGAAGGCGACACGTAATTACGAGTACTGTTTTACACTCAACAGATTTCATGTTAAAATTACATAATATGTACTATTTATATGTCACGAAAGCTCGAACGATTAGATGATTATACAATTGGCTATTTTTTTTAAATTCTTTTAGGTCTTTATTCTTGTAGGTGGTAGAGCCACGCTGAAGCTACTACTGGTTTCAGCGTGAATGGGTCGGCTCGACCGGAGTAGTGCCACCCTCTCACAGAAAACCGACGTGAAGTAACAGTGCTTGCATTGTTACGTTTCGATCGATCAGTCGGAGCGCCGGAGGCCCACCTCCTCTCCCCCTCCCCCATAACACAGGCTGGCAACGCACTTGCGACTCCCCTGGTATTGCTAATGTCTACGGACGGCGGTGAGCACTTACCATCAGGTGACCGGTCTGTTCGTTTGCCTCCTATAATATATAAAAAATATATCATGTATAGCTCCCGTAAGGCGTAACACACCGACATGTGCTCGGCGACAGACTTTCAACTAGAACGTGGTAGATAGTCAGATGGACTTAGAAAAAAACCCTAGTATAATGCTACGGTTTTATCACGATAAATTGTGATTGTTCCTTCAACGAAAACTGCCAACTCGTTCTCAAGTATTCGAACAAACTCACCACTGAGCCACCGTCATCGTTTAACATTATTGGTACGTACGTACGTAGGTTTTTTTTTTCTATGACCACCTAACTAGCTGTCAACCTCTAAATGAAAACCTGCCGCCAAGCACCTATAGGTGTGTTCCGGCAGCTGCAATTGGAAGGTAGTGGACCACATCATCATTAAAAAAAAAAGGAAAATGCATGTGTATAGTTCACACGCGGTAGAAGTGAAACCTTAAAAAAGAAAACGATATAGCGATAAGAACTCATTGTTCTCTAATACCGGGAACCACAGACACACCACTCTCACTCTACCCGACACAGTGTTTACCCCCACCAATTTCGTCACCCCAAAACGTTTGCGGATCAGAATTTCGAAGCCCTCCCACAAGGTGTTTCAAATCAGAAATTATAATTAAAGTATGAGAGGATTGTCTCATATACTAACTAACACATAAACAGTAACGCTCCATACTCTCTACCCTACCCACTTTATGAACACGACCAAACATAAAAAATAAAACAGAATAATCTTTTACGAAATTAACTTAAACCTAACAGTATACAACAAGTAAATTATAACAATTACACTTACAAATTGGTGTTCTTCGTATCGCCCAACGATATCACAGAACATATGTCCGACAGCAGCGACTCTGCAATCTTGTTAGAGACGCGCGTATCGCTTGTGACTAGATTCAACCAAACCGATTCGAGTCGGGGCCCATACACTAGGTCTGATAACCTAGAAGGGAAACAAAACAAAAATGTGCGTGAGCATATATGGCCAACGTCAAACTTTTTGACCGCTCTGCATATACATAGCTGCGTAGTACACAAATATAGGTAAGGTAAGGTAGGTATTGAGCCTCCGGCGCTCTCACTGACCGAACGAAACGCAACAATGCAAGCACTGTTACTTCACGTCAGTTTTTTATGAGAGGGTGGTACTACCCCGGGCGAGCCGACCCATTCATGCTAAAACCAGTAAAATCTGTCATATCTCTTAAAATGTTTACAGAAATGATACAGCATGAAGAGCAATTAATTATATCTGTATTAAATGTCCAATATAAAAAAAATATTACTTCTATATTAGGTAAAATAGCTTTGTAAATAACCCATTATTTATTAATAACGTGTAAAATATAGATATGGCTGCTATGGATTATTCTTAGGTGATAATACCGCGAACTATATACTTCATAAGGTATGCACTTTCTTAGTACATTATTTGGATGTATCTTTTACTGTTTCATCAGCGTTACCAATTTAAGCGTAGTTTTTGTTTTACGGCTTTATATTTATCGTCTTTCCTCTATTCTTACTGATATTATAAATTCGAATGTGAATTTGTATGTTAATCTTTCAGACCTTGACTAATAAGCCGACCATCATAAAATGTCACATACACGCTTTAAAGAGTACAGAAAATGACATAGGTTAGCTTCAAACCAGAAAAAGTACTGTTCCCGAGGTATAGATCAAATCTGTATAACCGAAGCAAAGTCGAGGGCATAAGTTAATTTTCTATAGATACTATATGCATATATCATCACACGTATAAACTTTCCAGAAGAAATCCAGAATTTCAGAAGAACACATAGGTAGACACGAATGACAACTTTGTTGTAATTATTCATCTGTTTAGTTTTTCCACTCAACTCGGTAACCCAAGAACAAAGAGTACTACTCCGAGATAAGTACACGTACACCTCGGAAAAGCCACAGGAAGTCGATAGACAGTTAAGGCGGCCACATACATACGGAATTCCGTTTCGGAATTTCGATTCGAAATATCGATTCGGAATTCCGTACATATTTCACACACATACGTTTCTTTCCGTTCGGAATAACAAGGCTCAGTTGAGAGACGACGACCATTCAGTTCAGACATTTTAATAGCGATGGACAATGATTTTCTACTTGCGATTGCATTGCTGCTGTATCTTGCTAAGAAGAAGAAAATACGTCCCCGTTACTGGGTACATTCATTCAACACACTAAGATTGCAAGACAGTCAATATTATATAAAAAAGGGCCAAATTACGAGGCAATCCCAAAAACTGACTAACTGGCATTCCGTACGAAATTAATTAATGTGTGTTGGGACTTGTACAAAATGTATGAAAGATATGCATTCCAAACAGTTTTTTTTCCGTACGAAATTCCGAACGCACAGGCCATACGGAATTCCGAATCGGACAAAATTACGAACGGAAAAGAACTGTATGTTTGTGATAGGTCCATAGATTTGTATGGATTTACTGCGTTCGAAATCCCGATTCGATATCTCGAATCGAAATTCCAAAACGGAATTTCGTATGTATGTGGCAGCCTTTAAATTTACTAGCTAACCTCGAAATACGATCCGCTACACCCAGTCACTATACTGCGTTCGAAATCCCGATTCGATATCTCGAATCGAAATTCCGAAACGGAATTCCGTATGTATGTGGCCGCCTTTAAATTTACTGGCTAACCCCGAAACACGATCCGCTACACCAAGTCACTATTATAAAGTTTTCACCATGTTCTGTAAGTCTTTGCAAACTTTTCCGTGATTACCAAAAAATTTGTTAATTCTTGATTACTACAACGTCATGTTCCATAATCCGCCATATAAAGACCCTACCTGATAATGGATATTGAATTTTGGCTATCACCAAAAACGGAATTCCGTATGTATGTGGCCGCCTTTAAATTTACTGGCTGACCCCGAAACACGATCCGCTACACCAAGTCACTATTATAAAGTTTTCACCATGTTCTGTAAGTCTTTGCAAACTTTTCCGTGATTACCAAAAAATTTGTTAATTCTTGATTACTACAACGTCATGTTCCATAATCCGCCATATAAAGACCCTACCTGATAATGGATATTGAATTTTGGCTATCAAGTAACAGACCTAAGAGATTATCATCTATACTATTAGGACAGGGAACCTAACAAAATATAACTTTTATTTTCAAACTTTATATATAATTTTTAGCGTTCGACCACGATGGGAATGTTAATCTTAATAGAATTATATCTTAACATTCATTTACTGTTAGATGCAGCCAGAAAAGGCGCAATTCGTTTTATTTATAATGTATTCAACGAGAAACCACTAAACTGATACATGCTCAGAAAAGCGACTTTTTATCAGTGTACGAATTAAAAATAAAACTACATCTTATCAGCGGAGACGTTGTAACTAAGGATAAGATTTTATAAATTTCTAAATAGCAAGAACAATAAATCATAGTAGAACAAAAATTGAATTATTACGATCGTGTCGTTACATTTTCCAAATAAGCCAAGACCAGTGTTTTAGCCATTCATAAGATTTTAAGTTTTGCATGCAAGTTTGAAGATCCTAGAACTAAACATCTTATGAACGACAAATTTGGATTTCGTTTCACTGTGTTATCATTATATATGAACGATTCAAATTGAGACTTGGTTCATTTTTAAATCTAACGACTCAGTAAGACTAGCCTTAGTAAGATTAATTTAAAATGGTAACTTTCTTTATGTAGCTAATATTTGCTATGTGTATGTTCTAGATGTTTCGACAATTTGACTAATATGTTTAGTTTATTCGCCAATTTTTCGCATAAGAAAACTGTTATGCTACTCTACGCATTACAATAATAATAATTATGCTTTATGAACACGTTATTGTAAAGCTATAATTTACTCCCATAGCCGAATATCTTTGACAACGACGATTAGGTTATTAACTGAAGTCATCGACCTTAAATATTGTATTTAAATAGTTAACAAATAGGTACAATTGATAACCCAAAAATATACTTATTGAAACCGCGTATTATCAAAGTGTAGCGTGGACGCCAACGATTTTCAAGTAATAAAACCCCAGACGTCCGCATAAACTTCATTGCGACACAATCGACCCGCCAGACCGATATTATCGTGACCAAGCACTACAGCTATTTTAAAATAATTCAGAGAAAGCAAACTGGCTAACAGCATGCAAGCATTACATGGTTTGAACAATTAGTATTATAGACTATTTTCAGGTTGTTAGTTGGTTTTTGTACGAAACTACAATCTTTAAAATATCCAAAGATATTTTAGGTAAAGTTACTTTACTATATCGTCCATCATAATTCGTAACAGTGTTATCTAACTTATCTAGTCACTTTCAACTAGTAATGACCAATGAATTAAAGTAAATTATCAATGTAATAGCATTTATTCCTAAAACATATTACAAAAATGTTAGGTCAAAGTAAATTTTCAAAGAGTACTTAGTGTAAAGAGTATTTAGTGCAATTTAAATTTACGGTATTATTTATACATAAACTGAAAAAGATTTTTAATATTATAGTGGACGTTACTTTGCTCTTCCGCCTGGAAGTGAATCCAGGCGGCTTCCAGACGTAAGTGAAAAGTAGCATCCACTTAATATTTAATTATTGATAACTGCAAAGTAACGCCTTCTTCAATCGCCCTCTCACAACAAATCGACGTGAAGTAATAGTGCTTGGATTGTTGCGTTTCGTTCGCGGTCAGTGAGAGCGCCTAAGGACCATATCCCCTTTCCCCCTATCCCCTCCTCTCAGCTCCCCACTCCCGTTACCCCTTCCCTTCTACCCCCCAAACACAGGTTGGCAACGCACTTGCGACTCCCCTAATGTTGCTAGTGTCTATGAACGGCGGTAATCACTTATCAGGTGACCCACCCGCCTGTTCGTTTGCCTCCTATGATACAAAAAAAAAAAATGTTTTTCGTTTATTTGACCGTGCTAATTTCTGGAACTACCAATGCACTTTGGAAAGTGATTTCTGCATTTTATATTTCATTTATTAACGAATAAAACGATAAGTCGCTTAAAAACAGAGCCGTTACAAAGAAAAGTGTAGATCAGAAAGTATGCCAGGCGGTAATGAAATAACAGTACGGAGAGGCCAAATGAGACAACACGGGGATCCAGTACTGGAAGAATTAAACTGGAATTAAACTTCAGGACCCGTCTAGTTTATAAAGAAAAAGGTTCTAATATGCTTATGACATAATCAATCACTTACAATACAGTTACAGTAACACGAGATATTTCTTTTAAAAAATGTAAAAAAACAACGCATTAACTGTATTGTAAAGCAACAAAAAAATGTCTGAATTCAGTCTAATTCTCCGTATACAATAATAATAAATTGGACTAATTTATATAGAAAACGATATAATTATATAAATGTTGTAATCACGACAAGTATCTATAAGTTACGGTTCGATGCAATTATCATATCGCGGTTTACTATTCTGTCGTTGCCCTGATAACAGCTCACATGACTGAGTGAACGATAGCCGCGGTGGTCACTCATGTGACGAATATCACGCGCCTTATCTATAAGATAAGCCTGTTCATAAACAACAATATAATGTGAAAAATATAGATCACGTATGCTTTAATCGGTTCACTTCTAGTTTTTTCAACGAGATTTTATCAAATAAAATTGCATTGTAAGCACTCATTTTACGAGTAGGTAATTTGCACGTTGAAAAAACTAGAAGTGAACCGATTAAAGCATACGTGATCTATATTTTTCAAAACAGTACGCTTATTATACAATCATAGGGATTAATAACTTTTACCAGCGTTCATATAAATTTGAGATATCCCACGAAAAATTAACTTCTTTCTGGATAAAAAGTACCCCGTGTTCTTTTCTGTGCCCTTGACAACATAAATGCAGAATTTCACGAGTTACTAGTTAAGGTGTGAAAGCGTACAAATAAAAAAACAAACTGATATACGTATTTATAATTTTAATTAGAATTAAATGAGTTACTCATGAGCAGTTTCCCATATATACGTCAAGTCCATACTAATGAGAGAAGAGCCGCGGGCAAAAACTAAATTATAATATTAATTAGAATGGCATAGACTTTATATTAAAATCCCAATGATATGATATACAATCATTTTCAAATGGTATATTTCATAATTCACTATCAGAGATGCGATCATCCACCGTTTTTATTCTGTAAAAGTTACATATTAATTAAGTTCAATAACTCTTGACAGTTGTGAAATAGCAATTATCTGTGGTGACATCAACAAGACAGAACGAAAAGGACATTACATTAGTCTATCAATAGATAAGACACAGAAGACGATATTTAAAAAAAATCTGGTCTTATAGCGAGTAGAACTCGTTCCCTGCGGATTCTGTACCGTTACATAATTTACATAAATATTTCTATGCATTCTCAAACTTTCAGACGAACGGCGGCAGTTATTTAAGTGACAAATTATATTTTGATGCTATTCGCATAGTAGACTGTATTCAATTAATAACAAGTAATAATTCCGGGCCGAATTTTAAATACATTGCTTTTTGCGTACTAAAATTACAAGACTGGAGAGTTCTGTCCTCGAGAATGTGTTTTGCTAAGCGGTCAGTAAGTAGAACTTTTGGTAGACTCTTTATTGCCTTAACCTAGATATTTAATTTTTTATACCACTAATCTATATAAATAAAAACCAGTCGCCGAATGTATGTAAACGCTTCATTCTAGCAGACATGGTATGAAAATTTCCTGATTAATTATTATCTTTAACTTATGTGGAAAAATAATTATAAACAAAATACATAAAGATATTAAAATCTAAACATATGAAACAGTGATAAATTTATGTGTTAAACGGTTATATTGCTTTTTCTTTTTTTTTGAACCGACTATGCTATTGACCTAGCAAGGTCTTAACAGCTTCACCGGACTACTAAGGCGAGCGCTTAAGGCACTCAGCCGAATGTTTATATTGCTCAATGCATAAGCTGCACTACATTTAAAACTATTTTTAATTTGATTAATAAAATAAAACAAAGTAGAAAAAAGGTCCGGACCAAGAAAGTGCATAGATAAAAAAAATATTATCGTTCGTTGGTCGACTTCGTTGGGCGGTACACATTTATAAAAAAAAAACTACTTTTTGTCACTTAAATATAAAAGTTAGACATATGCTGTCCATGACTTTTTTGTAGTCATTATCAAGCTCTACAACTTTTCTCTAGAACTCAATCTTATATCTCTTATCGTTAAGGCAACGTTCGTAGGAAACGTTTTCGTTCGACCGTTTTTTCTCCGACTTGCTTAGCAAATCCGACTACCACAAAAGTCTTTTCATATTTCGTGTTAGTATGACACTCACAAATAACGTGGCTTTACCTCTCTATAATATTAGTATAGACCACATTTGTTAATCCCATTCTAACCAAGTCTATGTGTGTCAATCAAAACTCTCGAATCAGCAATTTGTAAATACCTTTACAAAGAGTGAGTCACAAACGAAAAAGATGCATCACGTGCCGAATTCCAAACATTAGTATTTACAGTGTTATGAAATAAATTATGAAGTAAAAACAGTCATTCCTTTTGAACTATCTTTCGAGTGGGTTTTATATAGAACGCTATTACACTCTTCAACTGGTGAACAAAGACTATCGTTTAGCTACGGAAAACACCTCTAACGTATTTTTTATAATATTTTTCAAATGTATTTTAACATAATAAACATTTAATTAATATATTCTATAGGTTATAAAAACTTCTGAATTCACGTAAGCCGCCGCTACCAACTTTTGTAGTCCTACAAAATACTGTATGTGTAAAATAATTATTGAAGAACCAACATTCAAACAAATATACATATCACATGTATATACTCTTCCATAAGCTAATAATATAAGACCAAAAACTTTTACAAAAACACAGCGACATTTTAAAACTACGTTGAATATACTTGATGCCAAACATTATAAAGAATGTAATAAACTATACGTGGGTAATTGATCGTATTCAAGGCAACCATATCCATTAGTGGCATAGACCATTTTACATCACTGAGGTGTACCACAAAAGGACCATTAAATATACACAAGTTACTGTGAATAATTAATTAATCACAAAAAGTTTATAACCAGCTTGCGTGAAATGCGTCGAAACCGCTAATAAAAACAAATTAAAAGCATAATTACAGTTGACTAACCTGTGAATCACTATTCGTCCCATTACTGGAAGCCGTTGGTACATTGAGCAGATTAGAGCTCTGGTGACCGAAATCGAATTTCGTAGCCATGTTCTGGAAAGTTCTACGCTGCCAGCTACCGTTGCTTGAATTGCTTAATTTTCGACCGGGGGGACCTTATTAAAATAATTAATAACTACTTTAAAAGGTTCTCTTTACTTTACGTGATTAAAGTGCATTGAACTCTCGACAAATTAAAATGGGTTTTTACAACGACGTCATTAGACAAGAATTAACAATGGATTAAATTCGTGTTTTTGAATATAAAAACAATAACGAATTCCATATTACGTTTACTACCAATTACATATGGCAGTAAGGAGCATATAATAATGGTAAACTACGCTGTTGTGTTGTTTTAAAAACAGTACAACGGAATTTATTATTGACTAACTGATCCCTGCGACTTGGTCTCTGTTGTCTATTATCTAGAAAGCTAAAATATACTTCGCTTGCAAAATCTCTTTGTGAACAAAGTCATCCGTTTACTTCACCTCTCTTGCGCATGCGCTCCACACCGCTTGCCCCATTTCTCCGCGACAAGACAACACATATCGTTTAACACATAATGCTTATAAAATCGTAGCCTCTTAAAACTTTATATTAAATTAATCATTATATTTCTTTGGATAAAAACAAATCGTCTCAGACTCAAAAAAAATAAACTAAAAAAATTCAACGAAATCAATCGTTTTTCAGTGATGTGCGCACAACGACAGACCTTTATAATTTAATGTATATAGTCTTAACTATGCAACAATTTATAAGGCTAATTATTTTAAAATTACAACAATAATAATTATAAACTGTTGTAAATTATTCTTGTTTTTTGATAATTTGCTGTTTTGGAAATGAAACTTGTAACAATAGCATGTTAATGAAAATTTGTATGAAAACAATTAGTAGTGGTTAATATATTATATAGCAATTATTATTATAATAGCGGGCCCGGAAGACATTGTCTCGCCCTGGTTTAAAAAAAAAATGGACAAATTATATACCAAAACGTGCCTCGTGAATCACTTTACCCATTGGTAAAAACCGCATAAAGATCCGTTCAGTAGTTTTTGAGTTTATCGCGAACAGACAGACAGACAGACGCGATAGGGGACTTTGTTTTATACTATGTAATTATTATTATATATAACGTGCATTTCAGAAATAAATTTATTTGTTATTATATAATTACATAAACAATAAATATGATATAATTGCAACAAGTGCGATAATTATATAGCTGCTATAATTTCAGATAAAGATGAAAATAACGAGATACTGTGATTTGTCGAATATAATCATGTGTAAATTTAGTAAACGAAAACGAACTGCTGTGAAATGTATTTCATTGGTTAATCACATGTTACTTATAGCTCAATTCGTATATTTCAACGTTTATAACGAAACGCTATTTTTGTTATAACAATTAGTCGTTATATTTCGTAGCTATGTGGAATAAGGGTAAAATTTGGTAAGCGACATTTATTCACTACAGTTTGTTATAATTATAGCAATATTTATCGCACGTGAAAGAAAATTAGCAATTTGCACTTAGCATACTATGTAAAACAAAATAATTCTCATCTTTAATATTAACTATGAGAGTGAGCGGCGTGAAGTGCTCCTTCTTTCATTCCTATTAGCTGTTACTTGATCGTTTCCACTTTGGGACAATTTTCATTGTCAATAATAATAGCAGATAACGGATAATAAACAGCAGAATGGTGTCTTCAGGCATTTGTTATTCATTGCGTTAAAATAACGTATTATATTATTAATTATTTTAATAATAACCATCTTTATTAACAGAACAGTCAACCAAAATATATACAAAGGGTAACTCACAGTGAAAGTACAGATCGTCACGACTCTCGTTCCCGTCCCAGGTTTCGAACATGGAAAAGTAATCGTAAGTTGAATCGATGCTGCTGTACGATGAATTGTCTCCACAGAAACCTAAAAATAAAGGGAAATCATCGAAATCGTTCGTGCCGTTTAAGAACAATATTACAAACAAACGCTCATAACGGACAGGGCGGACGCTGTCCTGCATTGATAATATAAAAAAAATCTAAAATTCAACCGCAGCGCCACTTACCGGATCTAATTGTGAATCTAAATCATTCTCAGATCCACTGGAACACACACACAAAATTTTATCAAAATCGATCCAACCGTTTAGGAGGAGTTCAGTGACACACGAAATTTATATATAAAGATATGGATGGTGTATCAATAGCCATCTAAACACTGTTATAAATAAGAAAATTACTTCCAAATAAAAATACATTTGGCGACAAATTTTCAAGTTAAGTATGATAGCTAGACAAGCGGGCTTAGAAAAAGCCCTACCTACCACCATGTCATGGTATCGACATGATGTTTTCCTTTTTTTTAAATATTTTATAGGTACTACCAACCTAGGTAGTAGAACCACGCTGAAGCTGCTACTGATTTCAGCATGAATGGGTCGGCTCGCCCGCGGGAGTACCACCCTCACATAGAAAACCGACGTGAAGTAACAGTGCTTGCGTTGTTGCGTTTCGTTCGGTCAGTGAGAGCGACGGAGTCCCACCTCCTGGCCTCTCCCCCTCCCTGCCTTTCTCCCAAATACAGGCTGACAACGCACTTTCGACTCCCGTGGTGTTGTTAGAGTGGTGATCACTTAACATCAGGTTCACCTGTTCGTTTGCCCGCTATGACATAAAAAAGATGTGGTCTAAGCTAGTCGACACTCTAAGAATAGAGGCGACTGGTTCTGAAGTGCAACTGTCTGAAGACAAGTATAAATGATTGGCGACAGATTTTCATCTTCAAAGTGGTAGAGCGTTAGAACTTAGCGGGCTTAAAAGCCTATATAATGCCACCCTCAGTCCCCGAAAGTTCGAAGGATTTGAACCTACATCGATCAACACACTCTCTGAACTGAACACACAAACTACTGAGCTTAATAATATCTGATATATAATAACGCATTGCAGCTAAGAGAAATAAGTTTACAAATAGGTATTGCAATTTTTTGACTACTCGAGTAAATCATATCACAACGATATACTGATTTTAGTATCTTTCTACTACTACACAAAACATCTATTTTTAAACTATTTGGGCCTTGAATATTAATAAGGGGAATGATCTAATAAGAACAACGACGAATTTGTAAACATTTATTAACAAAGATTTATTCTCATTGTAAATCATGCTTCTAGAGAATTTTTTGATCTGTTTTCGATTTATAAAATATTCGTTTGTTTTTCTCGATGTCACGTCTATACAGCTCTACGCGCCGTTATAAACCCTAATGCAAAAAAAAACAAATTCGTCGGTGACTCAGTTCATAATTATCAAGCCGAAAACCAGTTTACTTTTACGATATTAAACATACGTAATATGATCATAGATAAATGAAACCACGCCATACGTATATTTATTGAAGGTACAATAGAACTCAAAATACTGTTTTAAACTCTTTATATCGAATAAATGAGTTTGTGGTAAACCAACCAAATTGAACTAATTTCTACGTTATAGAAAGTTGTCGTTATAACGAACGACGATATAAAGAGTTTACACTGTAACTCGAAAGAATCCCTTGTTCTATTTCCGTTGAGCTACAATAACTTGAAATCTTTGCAAGTCGAACGTTCACCTACAAAACAAACTTTACAATTCATCACTATTTATAAGTCGAAACCTCTGTATTTTATTTGCGTCTCCCTCGAAGCTAAACTTACTTATAATAATTTGCGGTTATAAATCTATCTACCCTCAGGAACGAAACTCCTTAACATAAAGTAATTTAGTATAATACTGTACGAAGAATATTCATTACCTAAAAATTAGATATAAAATAGTGAATTATAAATTATATAAAAAATGCTAAATAAGTTTTGATAAAATTTCCACAAATTCAGTATTGAGGTAATACAGTCGGCAGCTCACGATGCTAGACTGCTCGATTTTCAATACTCGCACTCACACTCAATATATATTACGAGAAAAAAAAAGTACATGGAGGCAACATAACGCCTTTTTCTTACGTGACGATTTTTACCAGTCAACTCCCACTACGCTACGCTAAGCCACATTATAGAATTTCGTTCAAAAAAATTGACAATACTTCTCAAAATACTTTTTAAAATTTGAACAGAATGGGTTAAAATGTGGTGAAATTATAATAGTTTTATTATTATTGGCATAATACACTATATTCCACTTACCCGAGTCTCCTCTATCTAGGGAAAAACTGAGCGATACGCCTTCCTCTCTCAAAGTTGGTACGTTGAGTGGTTTAGAGCTATTCCGGAGATCGCCACAACTGCTACCCTCCCGTGATACACCCGCGGGGCGTTCTAGCCGACTGATCTTCCTCGATGTAGGGACACAAAATATCTTTGTGCACATTAATCTACAGACAAATACCAATCATTTACACGTACACTATAGAGAAACACTTGTCAAAACACGGTCAGTGATTTAAACATAGAGTTAGATTTATAGCACCGCCGATTATTATTTTTTTCTCTCTATATCCTGCATTATATTGGTTAATATTTAATTGTTTACTTTTAATCTAAATATTATAGTGGACGTCACTTTGCACTTCCGCCTGGAAGTGTGTGCCAGGTGTGTGTGTGTGTGTCCACTATATAACATTTAAATATGGACTTCCGCAAAGTAACGCCTTCTTCAATCAAATATTTTTAATCTCGTAACTTGTTATATTTTGCGCGCCAAATACTAAAAAGACATATTGTAATATGTTTGTATAAAAGTCCTTATAAATAGAGAACAAAAAGACAGCGAAAAAAAATTTTTATGTGTCATTTTCACTTAGAGTTAAGTGTTCACAACACTGAAATATAGATTAGATGTAAAGATAAGTGTTGTAAACACTTAGATAGGATCTGTTAAGTCAAAATGTCGTATAACATATTCTTTCGCTCTTTTTTAAAATTTTAAACTTCGAAAATATATACAACGCTATTGACAATGACCAAAAATCATATATACCCTTTTTGCGTTTGGAACGCTATGTATTATTTGAGAAAACACCTGATCTAAAATTAGAATCATGTAAATCGGTATTGAGTCATTACTCAATATGTCCAACAATTCTAAAAATGATGTACGCAATAACTAAGTAACTCCTAAAATTAGACATGAGACTCTAGAATGATCCAATTGTGATGTATTGAAACTCATCACGAGGTTATCCTACTCAAATTTGTTAGTACCAAAAATATGATCGCATACTTCTCTGTATAAAGGATTAGACAATACTAAAGGTCGCAATAGCTTAGACCTTGCAAGTTTTGAAACTTGATTCAGACGTTAACTCGATTATTGATTGTAAAGTAAAATACTAAATATATAAATGCATACATATATTGAATACGACCTTTTTACCTTCGCGGTTCATCCATAATATGAATCTTCAAGGACACGCTCTTATAGTTCATGGCAACGGCACCGAATATCATCTCACCGAGCACGCTGGCATCCGCCGACGGACCTTTATACTGGACAAAGGTATAGATTATTTACTTAAATGTTATTCGTGACTTCGAACGCGTGGAGTAAATGAAAAAAAAGTATTTCAGCGGAAACATCCGTGTGGGACGAGCGCAGTACTGGATATTGTTTCTTTAGTTTATAGTATTTACACGGAAACCTTTTTTTTTCTAAAAGCCTAATATACTTCTTATAAAATTAGCTATTGGCCAATGATAGTCGAAGTGGTAGAGCCACGCTGAAGCTACTACTGGTTTCAGCATGAATGGGTCGGCTCGCCCGGGGTAGTACCACCCTCTGACAAAAAACCGACGTGAAGTAACAGTACTTGCATTGTTGCGTTTTGTTCGGTCAGTGAGAGCGCTAGAGGCCCATCTCCTCTTCCCCTCCCCTTTCCCCCCACTCCTCCCTCCCCCAAACACAGGCTGGCAACGCCACTTGCAACTCCCCTGGTGTTGCTAGTGTCTATGGACGGCGGTTATCACTTACCATAAGGGGTGACCCGTCTGTTCGTTTGCCTCCTATAATATAAAAAAAAAATGAAAGTCCCGTTAAAATCGGTCCAACCGTTTCAGAGATTGGCCGGAACAAAAGAACAATCTTTTTTTTTAATTGCTTCTTTGTTATAAATGCCATATATAATTTCATATATATATATATATATATATATAGCTTTAGTAAAATGCTGTTATTTTGACATTACGTATGGACACTTCAATTTTATTTATGTGTATAGATATCCTATTAATCGTATTAAATTATAAACGAGTAAATTCATGAGGATGGATGGATGTTTGTTACTCTTACACGCAGAAACCACTAACCGTTACACACTGTAATTTATGAATATATTGTTTAAAGTAGCCAAAATATACCGTGACTATCATGTGACTTTGCAAAAATCCTACCATAAGAGTGCTACCTCAAAGTGGGTTGCATAAACCGTTACATTTATATGAAAAAAAAATTCCAACTGACTTCGCTATTGACCTAGTAACGTCTTAACAGCATCACCGGACTACTAAGGCGAGCGCTTCAGGCACTCGGCCGATTTTATTTGGGCAACTAGCTCAAGGGTGCACGACACACCTCGACTTGGGCTGTTACCTGATACATGCAATTCGCGACCTATCTGAGCTAACCTATGCTAAGCTAGCTATTAATACATATATGAGTTGTTGAAACCTATATGTGCACCAAGCATACATACCCCAACAACTCTTATATATATTTCGTATCGGATAATTTTCTAAACTATTTCAGTTTTATAAGGGAAAAAAATAAAACCCTTTCACTTTCATGTGTAAGCGTGCACGTGTGTGGAGGTTATATGTGTAATGTTGTCGCAGTGATGCAAGATATTGTGTCACTGTATCGCGCGAACAGCGTACTCAAGGGCTCCACGCCAAGAGAACCGACCTAGACTTGAGCCGCTGCCGAGGGGCGCCTAATCTGGTATATTAAAATAATATATGTCGTTATATAAAGATAAAAACACAAAGTCCCGAGCGGTTCCTCGTATTATACATACATATATGATACGTCTATTGTCATATAAATAATAGCTATTATTCTTCAAACCGTAATTTAATTTTAAAATATAAATGATAGGCGAGTTTCCAATAACTTGAACACGCCTAAATTAATATTCAAGTAATAATCATTGACCTTTACAGTTATAGAGATTAAATACTTATGTATATGTGCATATGTATGTGTATAATGTATATAAAGTAAGCATGCATTCTATGATACCAGTTATTGAAACGGGTTTAAACGCATCTCTATCCTCATTATCAGATTTGACGAAATACTCTAGAAGATTACAGCATTGTTCAGTTCTGTTACCTCCACAAACGTAGTTCTATCCATCATACAACTAACAATATGAATATTGTAATCGTGTCCGCCATCTTGCAAATGAACAAAATTCCGAAGATAATCCGTACAATTAACAGCCAAATAACAGTTACAGAAATACGATAAAATTAGTGACGAAAATAAACTGGTATTGTATCGTTATCTTAATAAATGTAATAATATAATCCTTATTGAAGTGAATACTTCTTTGGGTGCATTGAACATTGAACGAAATTGAACAGCCACGCTCGGGTCGAAACTATGAATCGGGTTCACTCGGCTTAACTCGACATCAAGTACGTTCGGGTCAGTGACGCCCTGAACCGCGTATAGGTACTCGGCTTCTGTCGTCATGAACCATGTGTAATATCTGACAACAAGTCCATTGTTTCAATATTAGTGTTATTATTGTTACATATTATGGTAAGATTACATATGTTTAATATATGATCAGTGTAGTATTTCAAGCACATATAAAATCGTGCGTACACAGTTAGTACTTGATACTTTTTTTTCACTTCTATCGTGTGGTCATAAGGACACAGTCACTTTTATTTATATTCTAAAATGATTATTTTTGGAAATATCACGAGTTTTTCCTCTCTTAACAGCCAAATTTTCTCCGTGCTTTTGATAAAAACCCTTAATTATTACATTATCCTCGTCGTAAATCGAGTCACATTTTTAATATCACATATTTTCTTCAAGTTGAAGTTCAATTGAAGTGACAAAAAATCACGTGAGAGAGAAGAATATAAAACAGAACTTTTGACATTCGAAATGCGTAAACGTAGGTACATCAAAGACTTGTTGATTTACATGACAAGTCAACTGCAAATATCGTGCGACCAAATATGTACGTCATTATATTCTAAAAATATTGCTTCGTTCGCCCACGGACCACGGCAGCAAAGCATGGTGTCTAAGTACCGTTACTATTATGTATTCAAGTAATAATAACTTTGCAATCCATCCTTTCTAAGTCAAACTCAGTAAAATGACTGTCCACTAGGACAGCATTTGTCAAAGTATGGTTCGCTAGCGAATATTTGATGGGCTCTGAAAAATAAAATGATAGGAACGCCCCGATTAACAAATTTAAATTTCTTACTTGAACAGCTCTTTCTTTATACAATTACTAGCTATGCCCGCGACTTCGTTTGCGTAGAAGATTACGTAAAAAACAGTGATTAATTAAGTCATCTGAATGTATTAAGTCGCGGCGTCATTAATTAAACTTTTGATAGAGTGGACCGATTTTAATGAAACAAACACTAAGTTACTCCCGATGATATGCTTTTATATATAGGGTATTTTCTTGCTGATGGTTTATTGTGAACCCAGTACTTTCGCAGTGATGCGTGTTCATATAAACAGACATATATTTCTAAAAATGATTGTATTGTATTCTATTACTTATTCCTAGACACCTGCAACAATTTTTTTCACGAACATCAAATAAGTACAGACACGTTAGATTTACATTAATATAATATGTATAGATAGATATAGATGTCCCTTTTTACTTCATAAAACCAAAGGAAGCGAATCCCGAATTCGGAAGTTTTTGTTAGTTGAGTCGCGGTCTAACTTACTTTGGGAAACACTGTTCAAGGACATTCAAACAGTTTTATTTGTATCGGTATTTTAATAATACCCTTAGAATGATAGTGGAAAGTGGAAACCAATCGGATTGTAGAACCTTAACAACGGACACCGCAAAAATAAAATTCTAAAGTAAAATGTTCTACTAAGTCTTACCACCAAGAACAACAGATAAATCTATTTACCTAATTAATCAATGCTATCTACAACCTATTATGAATTAGCCGATTCAAGAAGTCGATTATTATCACTCAGTATACTTGAGATAAAAACAATAAAATGTACTATTTGCACTTTATTAATATAAGCGGCATTGTTTGAACATTCGTAAGTTATTTAATATGATACATCTGGTAGAACCGACATCGACAGATGTTCTTTTAGATATATTTATAACCAATTGTTCCGAATCAACTCACGTGATTTGATCCCCATTAGCAACACCAGAAACAAAAAAATATATGATTACCGATTCAGTACAATGCTTTACGAATATAATAATGAACTATCACTACATATTATAAAATAAAGTCCCCTGGCACGTATATCTGTTTGTTCGCGATAAACTTCAAAAACGACTGAATGGTTTTTCATGCGGTTTTCGCCAGTGGATAAAGTGATTCATGAGGAAGATTTAGGTATATCATTTGTCAAGGGTTTTTTTTCATTAACAGAGCGGGATAACGTCCGCCCGACCCGCTAGTTATTTATAGAAATCGAAAATTAATAACAAAGCCTCTTAAACTCCAATTTTGTCCTAGCCTAGCCTTTGAGTTCAAAACATATGGCAACTCTACCACAAACACAAGATTGTACAAACCTTCTAAACTGGCCATTCTTATTAACTCTTTACCAAATGATTGTACAGACGGAAGAACGTAAGGTATCTCTATAAGATTGGATCACTTTATATAGTATTAATGTAGATTTGTTTATACTCTATTCAGCAGACACAAATTACTGACAAAATAATATAATTTAGTTTTCAGAATGAACTAAGTTCATTTTTAATCGTACATATAATATCCGTGACTTTTATTAAGAATTTCAATTTTTATACACCGTGAACGATGTCCAAATTTTGCAGTTCATAGGATTTTTAGTATTTTGTACATAATCTTCCAATATTACATGTATAAAAATTTGAATTAAAAAAAAAACTTATGAACGGATAAAAAAGTAATGTAATGGTGGTAGAGCCATGCTAAAACTATTACTGCTTTGAGCAGGAGAATGGGTTGGCTCGCCCGGGGTAGTACCACCCTCTCACAGAAAACCGACGTGAAGTAACAATGTTTGCATTGTTGCGTTTCGTTCGGTCAGTGAGAGCTCCGGAGGCCTACCTCCCCCTCCCCTCCCCTCTTTTCTCCCCCAAAGGGTGGCAACGCACTTGCGACTCCTCTGGTGTTGTTAGTGTCCATGGACGGTGATAATCACTTAACATCAGGGGACCCACCTATTCGTTTGCGACCTGTGACATTATCTACACATATATTTCATAAATAATACTGTTTTCTAATTATTGATTAGTCTAATATTTAATAATTATTCAAAAATACTCTATTCAATTTAACCCCTAATAAGGCGCTCATGAACGTCAAAACTACCACCGGTTTGGAAAACAACCTATTCATTGTGAAAAAACAGCAAGAAACTCGACTGGGTTTTATCTTTTTAACGTACACATTTATATAAAAACAAATTAAAGTAACAATCGTCTTTAGCGAACGCACAGAGAGGGGTGTCAATTCCTGACATCACCATCGTTCACATGTTGTACCATTTTATAACAAACAACCATGATATCAAAACCCGCTTGATATGGTGCTTAAACTTATAATCCGGCAAATAAAATTAAATATACAAACATACAAATTTCTACCATTCATAATTTCTTTATGAGAGCATAAAAAAACAATACATTTACATAATACTATCTCTTTTGGAGTTTTTGGCGGGATTTTAGTGTGTCATGTAGTGTATTTTATATTTTATTGATAATCTTGTGTTATTTGTCTCTATATTTTGTAATATTTGTGGTGTTTTACGTAATATCGTTCGGTTATTGTGCTTAATTGAAGTGAATGGGCAATAATACCGCGGAGCATATATTCTGAGATGCCGCAAAAACTCGGAAATTTCTAAAAAGGGAGTACCGTCGTTCTAGAACATTGAAATTATTGCGGTACACTTGTTTATTATTACCTACTCGACAATGACAGTAATAATCTGGAAGGTTGATTGCTAAAACTAAAATGATAATAGTACTATAACCTTCTTTCTTTTTTTCTTTTTTTTGGCGGTTACAAATGTATACAAATGTAAAATAAAAAAAAAAGGCAAGAGGTCTATGGAGCCATCTACGAATTCTGCATCTATGCATATGTTCAATAGTTTTCGCGTGATACAGCCTCAAAATTGTACTTTCATAATTTATACATACATATATATATATACATAAAGATAGATTAAAGGATTTCATAAATAAGTACCAATCTGTAATATTAGATAAAACTATGCCAATAATACTTTCGATAGCATTAAAGCGGGGCGGCCACTTTCTTTGTTATAATAAAAGATCATTATCTAATCAATCACTGATAACAATTCCGACATCCGTTATATGTCGGTTACAAGTGTGTCGATGTATCTCCGTATGTCATATTTCGACAAATGACGTGCAATTATCACTTCGCCGTGAACTTAAACGAGGTATTTTTAGAAAATCACATGACTACGAAGCCGTACAAAAAAAACACACAACCTGCTTTATACTATTATGCTAATAAGCAATGAAATTATCATGTGACTAAAAACATTTTGCGCGAATACCAAAATGGCAACGAACTAATAATATCACTCAAACTATAATAGGACATCTTGGTTATGAATACTTGTCAAAAATATTATCAAGCACAAACGACAGTACCATATATACCATCCGTCCGAACAACTTACAAATACAGTCCATAATCGATGTGGCCACACTCATGAGCGGTCTAAATTTAGTTCGGACAAGTGAGAATAAACCGTAAATTGATAGTCTTGTGACCGCGTCATATTTTATGTCAATTGTTGGTTTATTTTTATACTTGATATCGTAAAGATAATTACTCTCATACACTTGTGAATGGCAGACATCTTTGTAAATAAAGTCGTACGATACAATAAAAGGATTTACGTTTTTTTTAAATATTTATATATGAAATCATAAAGAGATAAATGTTGACCTTAAAGTATTTGCAAGTAATGGTTGATACTGTCCAACTAGGCTTGGTGATGCCATTGTTTTATATTAATAACTGTATGAAAAATCTTCGCGCAACCGGTTTGTAAATTGAGTTTGAGAAATGTTAGTGTGATTATAAAAAAAAAATATATAAACTAGTTACCTGAAGTGAAATTCAGTACATTGTTTGAGTACCTACTGTATAAATAAAAATCTTATTATCTTATTATTAATCTTAAATCAATCTCAAGATATTCTATTCTAAAGTCATATCTTATAATAGCCATCTATTCTATACTAATATTTCAAATTTGGCTCAGATATCAATTATGTCATAAAAGCAGGCAAGCAATTAGTCTATACTAATATTATAAAGAGTTAAAGTTTGTGACGTAGTAGGGGGTAATCTCAGGACCTACTAAACCGATTTTGAAAATTCTTTTACCAATAGAACGCCACGTGTTAAAACACTTTAATTAATAATGTAAAATAAATATTCATAAAAAATACCTTAATCTATGACATCTGATAGGCGAGTGTGGAAAAGGAAAACATGTTGTGCAGACCCTACTTATGTGGGATAAGGGTAAGAAGATGATGAATTTATAGGCGGTGAAAACTCATGCCTAATTGTTCAGTTCACTCTCAATACAGATTAACTATCAAGCACCATAGTATTTGCTAGCAAACTTGATGTCGCCAGCTTGATGATGGATTTTCTGTGTTAATCATGATACTGGAATTTTACTGTAAGTCTTTATTACACCCATTTTCATCTTCCCAACAAGAAGCTGCAATTAAACACAGACTTTTTAGACGTTTGTCCTTTACAATATATTCTTTTGAAAAATGCTTCCCAAAAACATTCCAAAGCTTAATAAAGACACACTAATATAGATCGATAATAAGTCAAAATTTAAGTGGCCCTAATTTTTCTGATTTGAACCCTAATAACAAAATATGTCAATAATATAACTAAACTTGATAACATAGTATGTATAGAATTCTGGCTTGACTGACAAATGTGAGTACAAATGCACCCAAAGTTACACCAAATGATAAAGGTTTAATTTCCCCAGTAAAACAGAAAAAAATATATGCCAAAACCTATGCTATTAAGTAATTTCAGTATTAATTTTATTATTGTAAAATTATACTACGAATTTGGTGTCACGTGTATATCGAAGTATTATAAACAGGGAGAATTTTAAAAGGTATAATAACTGTAAATTGCATTCAACATTCGATAACAAACACTTTAAAATGCTTGTTTAAAGTGATCTTGCTGATATTTTCAAGTTGCATACATAAACAATCAGTGAATCATCAGTCAGTGAAAAAGCACGTGACTTCTTTTCCAGAATGTGTCAAACTATAATGAAATGCGCAAGCGTCACATCCCCACCAGCATTCGTTGAGACGTGCATTCAGAACGTATGACCGCATCTCACCTGCTGTTAACCGACATTGCCTTAGTAGCAAGAATTACCCGGGACTCATTTGAAAATTCTATTATATAAGTTAGATATACTCGCTATAAATAATTTCTAAAACGAATCAGTGTTGATGGAAGACCTAAGCCACATGCCTGATAACGGTATCTATCGATTTCTATATAAATAACGGAATCTGGTATCTTTAATATCACAAAGACCCAATCGTCGTTATTGTACTATTTCCAACATGATATTTTATTGAATTGAGCAGCAGCTTGCTTTCTCTTACTAAACTGTGAATTATTGTAGATGGTTAGTTTTATCACATGACAAAGGTAACTGAACCAACAGCAACATGATTTTTTTTTTCGAACTAACTACTTTATTTCTCTAGCAAGGTCTTAACAGCTTCACCGGACTACTAAGGCGAGCGCTTAAGGCACTCAGCCGATTTTATTTGACAACTAGCTCAAGGG
The DNA here is from genome assembly GCA_015888305.1 of Antheraea pernyi. Taxonomy (NCBI): domain Eukaryota; kingdom Metazoa; phylum Arthropoda; class Insecta; order Lepidoptera; family Saturniidae; genus Antheraea; species Antheraea pernyi. The sequence continues at coordinate 662,326 of MU158859.1, forward strand.
TGCACGGCACACCTCGGCTTGGGCTGTTGCCTAATACATGCAATGCGCGACCTATCTGAGCTAACCTAAGCTAACTATTCATACATATATGAGTTGTTGAAACATATGTGTAGCAGGCATACATACCTCAGCAACTCTTATATATATTTCGTATCGGATAATTTTTAAACTATTTCAGTTTGATAAGGGAAAAAAAAACCCTTCCACTTGCATGTGTAAGTGTGTAGGCGTGCACGTGTGTGGAGGTGATATGTGTAATGTTGTCGCAGTGATGTAAGATTTTGTGTCACTGTATAGCGCGACTACAGCAGCATGAACTGTTGTCACAATTAATGATAATAAAGGCTAAAGAAAAATAGGTCACAGCGTTCATGAGATTTTACTATAAACCTAAACATACATTATTTACTGTAGTATAAAACCATAAAATTTGTATAATTGCACAATAAAGCTTTGTCAATTATATTTCAATTCAATAGAATTACTATACCAATAACTTAATTAAATTTACTTATAATTAAGTGACGATTGTGTTTATAATAAGTAGCATAGCTCACAAATCGCTTTATCCTTTTCCTTATAAGTTAAAAGTTCAACATGTTAACTATTATTCTTGATTGTTATAGAAAATGTTCAATATATCATATATACTTTGTATCCCTTTTTAACGGAATTGGGCGAACGGATGAACGTGGAAATTTGGCATAGTTAAAGTTTATATGGAGGAGAAGTGCAAAAAGCTATTTATTTTAGATAAAATGCATTAGAAGTACATTAAATTAATTAAAATATGCATTACTCACACTACTGCTTCAATTTTACACAACATATACACACATGTAAATAAAAAAGACATTTTGACATCTGTCAGTAAAGGACTTCAAAAAAGGTTGTGAAGGAGGTTGCTATGCTCGATTGTATGTATTATTTTACTCTTACGTTTCAATTATCCTTTTCCTTTCTACATTCAACAATGATATTATAACATACAACTATTATTATAATATTTATCCCTTTAAAAAATCAATGAACTATGGTCGAATGTCGACCACTGGGGGCCCACTAGTATATATAAAAATGTAAATGATCCTTAACTTAATTGAATGGAATCACAAATCTTCATGAGGGTGTATATATCAAAATATCTCACCACATAACTGTATCCATTCGATACCTCCACAATGCATGGAACTTCATTTGTTTGTCGCACATTATTAGGCTTATCATTTTTCCCAGCTGGTACTTTTTGTATCGATGAGGAATCAAAAAGTAATTTCCTTCCTCTCCAGTCACACTCCTTAAATAGAAGCAATCGTACTTGCTCCGGACTTATTTGACAGGACCTGTTAAAACACTTTAATTAATAATGTAAAATAAATATTCATAAAAAATACCTTAATCTATGACATCTGATAGGCGAGTGTGGAAAAGGAAAACATGTTGTGCAGACCCTACTTATGTGGGATAAGGGTAAGAAGATGATGAATTTATAGGCGGTGAAAACTCATGCCTAATTGTTCAGTTCACTCTCAATACAGATTAACTATCAAGCACCATAGTATTTGCTAGCAAACTTGATGTCGCCAGCTTGATGATGGATTTTCTGTGTTAATCATGATACTGGAATTTTACTGTAAGTCTTTATTACACCCATTTTCATCTTCCCAACAAGAAGCTGCAATTAAACACAGACTTTTTAGACGTTTGTCCTTTACAATATATTCTTTTGAAAAATGCTTCCCAAAAACATTCCAAAGCTTAATAAAGACACACTAATATAGATCGATAATAAGTCAAAATTTAAGTGGCCCTAATTTTTCTGATTTGAACCCTAATAACAAAATATGTCAATAATATAACTAAACTTGATAACATAGTATGTATAGAATTCTGGCTTGACTGACAAATGTGAGTACAAATGCACCCAAAGTTACACCAAATGATAAAGGTTTAATTTCCCCAGTAAAACAGAAAAAAATATATGCCAAAACCTATGCTATTAAGTAATTTCAGTATTAATTTTGTATTGCAAAAATGGTTTTATTTAAAATTTTTAATCATCAGAAACTGACTGTATATGTATAAATGTATATTCTATTTATGAAAAAGAAAGCTAAAGAAGGCTAATAATGTATGTATTGTATTAATTATTACCAATTCTAATTTAAATATACATAGTCCCTGCTTATACTTATGTATGATTTTTACTTAGAAGGAACACCAATTAAACTAGTTAAAACAAAAGCCTACAAATTCTTCATTACTTAATACTTAACAGATAACATCTGAATCAGTTATTCCTGATAATTTAAAAAAAGGCGACTTCTTTTTAAATGATTTTAAAACTACTTAATCCAATTTTAAATTAAAATAATCTAAGGAATCAATGCATAAGTATTCTACTAATAACAAAGTAAGAACAACTTATTTATATGTAAATAAATTGAGATATACTCAACTAATTGTTGGAGTACTTTGAATCACACAATCTTTTATAAATTATCAAAACTGTTTTATAATACATTATTAAAATCATATTTACCCAGTAAGCAAGATATTTTATTGGCAAATTATGTTCAGGCCAGTGGGAAATATAAAGCACACTAAAAATAAGAATATAAACATGAAAATAATATTGTTGATCAAATAGAATAACAACATAGTTGATATTATATATTCGTTAATTTATTCACTATAAATTTAATAATAGAATTAATATTTGAAGAGATGACTCAGTCATAGCATGCTTTGAATCCTTAAACATATCTGAGTATTTACTGAATAAAAGCTACAGCAGCATGAACTGTTGTCACAATTAATGATAATAAAGGCTAAAGAAAAATAGGTCACAGCGTTCATGAGATTTTACTATAAACCTAAACATACATTATTTACTGTAGTATAAAACCATAAAATTTGTATAATTGCACAATAAAGCTTTGTCAATTATATTTCAATTCAATAGAATTACTATACCAATAACTTAATTAAATTTACTTATAATTAAGTGACGATTGTGTTTATAATAAGTAGCATAGCTGACAAATCGCTTTACCCATTTCCTTATAAGTTAAAAGTTCAACATGTTAACTATTATTCTTGATTGTTATAGAAAATGTTCAATATATCATATATACTTTGTATCCCTTTTTAACGGAATTGGGCGAACGGATGAACGTGGAAATTTGGCATAGTTAAAGTTTATATGGAGGAGAAGTGCAAAAAGCTATTTATTTTAGATAAAATGCATTAGAAGTACATTAAATTAATTAAAATATGCATTACTCACACTACTGCTTCAATTTTACACAACATATACACACATGTAAATAAAAAAGACATTTTGACATCTGTCAGTAAAGGACTTCAAAAAAGGTTGTGAAGGAGGTTGCTATGCTCGACTGTATGTATAATATTATTTTACTCTTACGTTCCAATTACCCTTTTTCATTCTACATTCTACAATGATATTAACCCTAATAAAATTCAAACTTAAATAAATCAATGAACTATGGTCGAATGTCGACCACTGGGCGCCCACTAGTATATATAAAAATGTAAATGATCCTTAACTTAATTGAATGGAATCATAAATCTTTATGAGGGTGTATACATCAAAATATCTCACCACATAACTGTATCCATTCGATACCTCCACAATGCATGGAACTTCATTTGTTTGTCGGACATTATTAGGCTTATCATTTTTCCCAGCTGGTACTTTTTGTATCGATGAGGAATCAAAAAGTAATTTCCTTCCTCTCCAGTCACACTCTTTAAATAGAAGCAATCGTACTTGCTCCGGACTTATTTGACAGGACCTGTTAAAAACAATTTGATTAATAATGTAAAATAAATATTCATAAAAAATACCTTAATTTCACCCTCAATACAGATTAATTATCAAGCACCATGTAGTCTGATGAAGCTGTTAAGAGCTTGCTCAATCAAAAAATCAAAACCTATGCTATTAAGTAATTTCAGTATTAACTTTGTATTGCAAATTTGGCTTTATTTAAAAAAATAATCATCAGAAACAGACTGTATATGTATATTCTATTTATGTAAAAGAAAGCTAAAGAAGGCGAATAATGTATGTATTGTATGAATTATTACCAATCCTAATTTAAATATACATAGTCCCTGCTTATACTTATGTATGATTTTTACTTAGAAGGAACACCAATTAAACTAGTTAAAACAAAAGCCTACAAATTCTTCATTACTTAATACTTAACAGATAACATCTGAATCAGTTATTCCTGATAATTTAAAAAAAGGCGACTTCTTTTTAAATGATTTTAAAACTACTTAATCCAATTTTAAATTAAAATAATCTAAGGAATCAATGCATAAGTATTCTACTAATAACAAAGTAAGAACAACTTATTTATATGTAAATAAATTGAGATATACTCAACTAATTGTTGGAGTACTTTGAATCACACAATCTTTTATAAATTATCAAGTAAGCAAGATATTTTATTGGCAGATTATGTTCGAGCCAGTGGGAAATATAAAGTACACTAAAAATAAGAATATAAACATAAAAATAATATTGTTTATCAAATAGAAGAATAACATAGTTGATAAGTTATATTCGTTAATTTATTCACTATAAATTTAATAATAGAATTAATATTTGAAGAGATGACTCAGTCATAGCATGCTTTGAATCCTTAAACATATCTGAGTATTTACTGAATAAAAGCATGGTGCCGAAAACAGTGTAATGGTACAGATATTTGTTTTTTTCTTTTTCGAACTGACTACAAAGAGATATTTGTTTATCACACTAACTACCTAGTAAGTTGAAATGTCTTATCAAAAACTTATTGTCCTTGAGATCCAGTACCATTTTTAAGTCTAACACATAATACTTGGTCAGGTTATCACTTAACATCAAGTTAAATTGTGGTATGAAGCTAACAAAACAAGCAATAAACAAAGATAGCATTCTGGCAATGACAAAAATTCCGCATTACATTTCAAATTACTAAAGTAGTTGTACAAAAAATAAATACTGCAATTAATTCTGTAAATGGTATTTTAATGTTATCATACATAATATAATATTTAAAACATACAACCAAATATAGTAACCTCCTCCTTTTTCGAAGTCAGTCAAAAAGGATTTCCGTGTAAAATAACTTTTATGTTTATTGTTTATTTCGTAACTGCAAAATGTATTTTGGCAAATATATTCTTTGATTTTTGTTTTTACAACTGGCCAAAAATACTAATTATGAGTAAACAAAAACTTTCTCTTTTATTTTATGACAGTTTTCACTTCATACTTTAAGTGACAAAAAATTTGTTCTACATTAGTATATCAACAGTTCAACAGTTTTATCACTTCCATCTTTACATAAACCAATCATGATAATGAACTCATCACCACTTTATGCATATTAATAAATATGATCAGTTATTTAAACAGAAACTTAAATAAATCAATGAACTATGGTCGAATGTCGACCACTGGGCGCCCACTAGTATATATAAAAATGTAAATGATCCTTAACTTAATTGAATGGAATCATAAATCTTTATGAGGGTGTATACATCAAAATATCTCACCACATAACTGTATCCATTCGATACCTCCACAATGCATGGAACTTCATTTGTTTGTCGCACATTATTAGGCTTATCATTTTTCCCAGCTGGTACTTTTTGTATCGATGAGGAATCAAAAAGTAATTTCCTTCCTCTCCAGTCACACTCCTTAAATAGAAGCAATCGTACTTGCTCCGGACTTATTTGACAGGACCTGTTAAAACACTTTAATTAATAATGTAAAATAAATATTCATAAAAAATACCTTAATTTCACCCTCAATACAGATTAATTATCAAGCACCATGTAGTCTGATGAAGCTGTTAAGAGCTTGCTCAATCAAAAAATCAAAACCTATGCTATTAAGTAATTTCAGTATTAACTTTGTATTGCAAATTTGGCTTTATTTAAAAAAATAATCATCAGAAACAGACTGTATATGTATATTCTATTTATGTAAAAGAAAGCTAAAGAAGGCGAATAATGTATGTATTGTATGAATTATTACCAATCCTAATTTAAATATACATAGTCCCTGCTTATACTTATGTATGATTTTTACTTAGAAGGAACACCAATTAAACTAGTTAAAACAAAAGCCTACAAATTCTTCATTACTTAATACTTAACAGATAACATCTGAATCAGTTATTCCTGATAATTTAAAAAAAGGCGACTTCTTTTTAAATGATTTTAAAACTACTTAATCCAATTTTAAATTAAAATAATCTAAGGAATCAATGCATAAGTATTCTACTAATAACAAAGTAAGAACAACTTATTTATATGTAAATAAATTGAGATATACTCAACTAATTGTTGGAGTACTTTGAATCACACAATCTTTTATAAATTATCAAGTAAGCAAGATATTTTATTGGCAGATTATGTTCGAGCCAGTGGGAAATATAAAGTACACTAAAAATAAGAATATAAACATAAAAATAATATTGTTTATCAAATAGAAGAATAACATAGTTGATAAGTTATATTAGTTAATTTATTCACTATAAATTTAATAATAGAATTAATATTTGAAGAGATGACTCAGTCATAGCATGCTTTGAATCCTTAAACATATCTGAGTATTTACTGAATAAAAGCATGGTGCCGAAAACAGTGTAATGGTACAGATATTTGTTTTTTTCTTTTTCGAACTGACTACAAAGAGATATTTGTTTATCACACTAACTACCTAGTAAGTTGAAATGTCTTATCAAAAACTTATTGTCCTTGAGATCCAGTACCATTTTTAAGTCTAACACATAATACTTGGTCAGGTTATCACTTAACATCAAGTTAAATTGTGGTATGAAGCTAACAAAACAAGCAATAAACAAAGATAGCATTCTGGCAATGACAAAAATTCCGCATTACATTTCAAATTACTAAAGTAGTTGTACAAAAAATAAATACTGCAATTAATTCTGTAAATGGTATTTTAATGTTATCATACATAATATAATATTTAAAACATACAACCAAATATAGTAACCTCCTCCTTTTTCGAAGTCAGTCAAAAAGGATTTCCGTGTAAAATAACTTTTATGTTTATTGTTTATTTCGTAACTGCAAAATGTATTTTGGCAAATATATTCTTTGATTTTTGTTTTTACAACTGGCCAAAAATACTAATTATGAGTAAACAAAAACTTTCTCTTTTATTTTATGACAGTTTTCACTTCATACTTTAAGTGACAAAAAATTTGTTCTACATTAGTATATCAACAGTTCAACAGTTTTATCACTTCCATCTTTACATAAACCAATCATGATAATGAACTCATCACCACTTTATGCATATTAATAAATATGATCAGTTATTTAAACAGGACTATACTGCCTCATGTCTAGTGTTAGCGAACTGCCTCAAATAATACCAATTCCAGACTCAACTAGCTTTATAGACTATCAAGTAGAAACAACACTAAGTAAATATGTTACCTAAATTTCATTTTAATTCATACTCGGATCAGCTGTGCCAACAGCTGTTTGCAATATAACAGCAGTTGATATAAGAGAAATCTATGTCACACGCACTCACACACACTGTATAAGAAATGCAATATCCCCAAGGGTTCACTAAATGCACATCGATATTATTACGACGGTAAACGAGCGTCCGTTTGTAGTGGAATGTGCTGTTGTACTACCTTAGTTCGCGTGTAAATAATAAGTAAACATCAAGAACGACCCGCCCCTCTCGTCGAGTGACGTGATCGAGTCGTTCGCCTACGCCCGCGGCCCTCGCCCCGCAGTTATCACATGCTCGGCTCGCCGCGATGGACCGCGGAGTGCGGATCGCCAGAGGCCAGAGTCGAGTGCGTCACCGTACAGGACGTAATATACCTGGTCACGAACCCTCAAGTCATTGCAATATCTGCGACCAGTGGACTAAGTATATCAACCCCACTACTGCTAACCGAAATACATTGATATGAATGAGAAGCATTCGTATGACGTACCTGTCCCGGTTTCGAAATTGGTGGTAATCAGCGTCGAGTTTTCTCTTCAAAGAACATAGTTTATCAAATAACGCCATTGCGTCACATATAACATTTCACGGCATTTTCAGGGTCGGGTTTATCTGGCATTTTTGTGAGAGTTTATAAAAATTAAAAACAAGATTATCAAAAAAAAAACTTTTTGAAACACTTTTCGATTTGTAAATAATCTGACAGATCACGTGCAAAAGTCATATGATTTGGCATAGACGTAAAATTTTACTTGCGTTGAAAGTTCAAGGTCGATGAAAGAAGCAGCGATGATTGGAGATTTCTTTACTTTTATATCATAAATTAGGTAAATAAAATATACATATTCTATATATTAGGGCTATGTATGTGAAATTTATCTTTAGCCTAGATAATCTACAAACAATTAAGACCAGAGACAACGACTAATTTTATATCAGTTTTAAAGCTTGCAGTGAAATGTCAAATTCATCATCAATTTATGTACTTACTTGTCAGTTGTCATTATTGTCAAAGTTATTATAAACAAGGAATCAGCTGGCAATAACGATGTTACTCAATCTAACAAGTGTAGTTCATTGTTTGATATTAAAAATTTAAAAATATGGAATCACGGTCAGCAATTATGAGTAAACTAAACGAATATTTACCCAATGTAACCTTAGCATTACCAGAATTAGCCGAACTAAATATGTCTTGTAAGCTGTTATTACAAGATTTCCTAAAGAATAATAAATCTATAAGTTCGTCATCGATGACTAAAATACAGGCTATTATTGATTACATGTATGAAGAAATCAACATAGGCAACTGGAAACAGGTAAAACCAGTCTACAGAAAAACTATCACCATTGCTTCATATCTAAAATTAATAGCTCATTTAAAAACATCTGATGATTTATCCGAAAATATAATAAAAGAAGCATTCAAAATTATTGATTTTGGGATTCTGTTTGGCTGCCCTTTACAAAAGGAACCAAAGTTACTTCAAAACTGTGCTACATATTTACACTCTATAAATCCACCAACAGTTATTGAGAATAACATTGTGGTACCTAACTTGGAGTCAGATGGAATAGCTTCAAGTAATAACTATGGAGCTACCCTCTTAGAAGTATTAGATTCCCCAAGTATGGAATATTTCTATACTAACTATATATTAAAAGAAAGACCTGTAATACTAGACAAATGTATTAATCATTGGCCTGCATTATCAAAATGGAAGGAACAAAGTTATTTTATAAGACTCGCTGGTTTGAGGACAGTCTCTGTTGAAGTTGGAAGTAAATACACAGATTCTGATTGGACTCAGAAATTGATGACTCTAGAAGAGTTTATTAAAAATCATATTTACCAAGCAAATGGTCCAACAGGCTATCTCGCCCAATATCAATTGTTTGATCAAATACCAGAACTCAAACAGGATATCATAGAGCCCGACTACTGTTGCTTCACTGATGATGATAATCCTGTTGATATCATGGCATGGTACGGTCCAAAAGGAACAATATCACCAATGCATCATGACCCAAAAAAAAATTTACTTGCTCAGGTTGTCGGGGAAAAATTGATATTTTTATTTTCACCTAGTGATTCTCAATATTTATATCCACATGAACATGAGCTGTTGTGTAACACTGCAAGAGTAGATCCCAGAGATACAGATTTGGAGAAATTCCCTGAATATAGCAAGGCCAAAGGCTATTATTGCATTTTAAAACCTGGTCAGATGCTTTTTATACCACCGAGATGGTGGCATTTTGTTGAATCATTATCAGTGAGCTTTTCTGTTAGTTTTTGGTGGGATTAGAACTTTGATAAAATCATGATGGAACTAGTCAGGATGGTATAACTGCTTTGTTTGTAATTATTTATGATACCTGTGGTCTTATTGCACAATTCAGTTAATGTCATGTACATAATGATTATAATAATCCAAGATAAACTAGGTATCTTTATAAGTGTGTGTATTACAATTGCAACTAGGAAATAACATAATGAATCAATCATAACAGTATTATGTCATTTTTATCAGTGAGGTCAGACCTCATTAAAGTGGCATTAAATACTGCAGCAGGAAGTCTAAAAATATTATTTGAATAGTTTTATAATGGCATGATACATGTCAAACTAGATTGATACTGTGGCTACACCTCATATAGATGTACAGCTAAGCAAAAATTATGTCTGAAAAAATGTGAAGCACAACTGTGCTCAGGGTCACATAGTAAGTACATTTTTCTAAGATGAATATACTTTTGCTATGTGTGGCTCAATTTAGGGTAATCATTCATAGAATATTGACTTCAACATTATGAAGTAAGTGACAGAACATGCAGGGTTGTTAAGAAGGTGAGGAAAGGAGAGAGTTACTCTTCCTTATAGTGTAGTCTTGACATACTATCAATATGTTTTTTTGAAATTTCGAATAGACAAATAAGTGACATGAGATATAGTGCAATAGGTGCACTGAAGCACAGTGCAGTGTCCTTTGAATGCAGGTCAATATTAATAAGCATATAGAAAATTATTTTTGAATCAAAACAAAACGATCTACCGTTTTTCTTTACAAAGTAACTTTAATATAGATGAAAATCTGAAAAATGTACTATACATTCTGTTTTTATTATTTAAGAATTATATCTTGTCGTTACATCCGTGTAAAAAATTGACTTTACTCTTAAACGCAATAGCAGAAAGCTATGTAACCTAGAATTTTTGAAAATTAAACGGCTAGATAATACGAAATTCTTTTTTGCTGAAATTGGACTAGTAGTTTATGAAATTACTGTGTGCAAATATACAGCTTAAATAACTTTATAATTAGTATATAATATAGATTAACATATCGCTTTTTTTTATTAAAGTGTTTGAAAAACACAATATTCTTATATTATTTTATGCATATTTTCATAATATATGCCCTGGAAATATTCCACAAAATAGGGTGTTGACTGCCACCGTGGACGCTCTTATTATAAGAATCAGCGAGTTTATGTGAATACAGATTTTTCGCATTTGTGCGACCGTTTAATGTCTAGTCAATCTGAAGACATCCAGATCTTCATTATTTGTGTCGTAAATTAAGTGATAATATTTAAGAAAATGGTAGTAAATCTGTAGATGGTAACATTGGTTACCGTTAACATAGTTTTTATGTATTTTCCTCATATTATCATGAAACTGTTAATGTGACTAATTTATTTCGTCCGATGACGTTATAAGTAAAAATATGTAGATACTTTACCTAAATGATATTTTGACAATACAAATGTCATAATAAAGCACACATAAGTAAAGTAATGTTTGTAATAAAGGACAATGTTAGATAAGATGTGGAAGTGAGATGGTATGTTTTTCATATCAGCTGCGAAAAAGAAATGAGTATATTTTGCTTTATACCTTCCCATGTAGAAGTAATAATAGCAAAGAACAATTAAACAGACATGAAATATTGCTTTATTATATTTTAATATATGCCTAACGATAGATTCACTGATGCCTTTACTTGTATCAAAAGTATAAAAGTATTAAAAGAGAATTTATTTTTTTTGGAAATAGGAAAATAAAGATATAACCAAGTTTATTATGGTTATTTAATTTTTTTTAAATATTATTGCAGTGGTAGTTTAAACCATTAAAGTTTTTTTTTTTAGTTTATATTTATTCCATTTTTTTTTTCGGTGCATATAATTTCCTTTTACTTATAAGAGTTATGCCACAAGGATAGTTTAAAAATGTAGTCGTATTTAATCAAAACAATACTAATATTAGTAGTTAGATTGAGTCAGTGGCATAATGAAAAGTCCTTGCAGGGTGTTATGATGTGTCCTATAGGAGTCACTAGGATTTGGAGACACTGTCATTATTAATAAATATTGTCCATTATTATTACGTCATTAAAAGGTACTAAAATCTTTCTAATTTAGTAGAAATTAAATGATTTATCACTCTTCATAATAAAAAAATATATCCTATAATTCAAATATATTCCACTCTTTGTATATATTGTATACATACTTTATAACCTATAAATTCTAATCTTTGGTTGGTGATGATATCTGTCTCTATCCTACTTGATCGCAAGGGTATTGCATATATAATTGTATACATACTGTTTTACCTATAAATTCTAATCTTTGGTTGATGATGATATCTGTCTCTATCCTACTTGATCGCAAGGGTATTGTATGTTTCGTTATTATTTCTTTGCACAATAATTTTTAATTTCGTAATATTTGATATTTGAAAAATATTAATTAATATGTTGTGATAATAATACAAATGATATGTGATCCATTGCCTTAAAGTTTTGTTTGTACAGTTTGTGCAATATCTCATAACATAGGATAGTGATTTTCAAAGTTTTGGGGCATTCAATCAAATAGACAAAACATTCTTCCTTTAACGCTAACACGATACTAACGCCAGTTTTGCTAACTAGCCAAGTTTTAACGTGCCACTATAGGAGCACTTATAACGTATCTACACCTTTATACTTATAACATTATTGTTTTCATCTATATATGATGAATAAGATAATATGGTGCTTGAAGCATTTAATTCATCATCCCATCATAGTTTTTTGATATTATCTATGTAAAGTTAAGTACTATACAAAGAGAAATGAGTCATTTAATTAAAGTATTTTATAGACACTGCATAGGTGAGAGATAATATAAAAGACAGATTTGTAATTTAAGTATACTTTATTAAATTATGTTACTAAACTAAATGTTATATTTATATCACTTATATTCACTATTCAATGCTCTACCAATTAGCATTCTTCTTACTTCTGATGTACCAGCACCAATCTCATATAGTTTTGCATCTCTGAGTATTCGGCCTGTAGGATAATCGTTTATATAACCGTTTCCACCTGTAAAAAAGCAATTATAAAAATTGTATTGCTATTAATACCTATTGATATTACCTTTCAGGATGGTAACCAAGAACTTTGCTGTGGGCAGGTTTATTTATACTAGCTGATACTTGATAAATTGTTAGACAACCTCGTATGACATTATTTGTAGTTTTCGAAATGGTACTTAGAGGCTCAAACTCTACCTTCTCTATGGCTTTCATTAATGTAGTATACAAGTGTCAGTATTTAAAAGAAACCAATAAACTTATATTGCTATGTGTATATTACAATTGTTTTATTTCAAATCACATATATTGTATTGTATTTCGAGTATAGGTGAATCAAGAGCTCCTAGAATGAAGGCCCTCGTCGTCGATCGAAAAGTATATTACAAATTAAATTTCGAAGAACATATTTACTTTGTTATAATTTTTGGTTCACTATTGTAAAATTGACCTTACGGACCATAGACATAGTCCAGAACCACAGATTCAATATTGGGATCGTTGCTTCCTAATTAATTGCAGTTAACGAAGTGCGAAAATATGGAAGGTGAACCAGATAATCATTCATTCATATTGATATATAAAAACCCAAGATACACAGTCTCGAATAAAAGTAACGCTCAAAACCGTCCCCAAAAGCTCACCGATGTACCTAAGTAGTTATAGTTATACTATAAACTTATGTTTTTGCAAATTCAACCTTACGAGAATTATTTAAAGTTGTTTTTACAAAGCAGTGTACAAAAAGTCCAAAGACACGAGTTACGAGATTCTATTTAAAATGAGTGCATAACTTTCAATTGTGTCCATATTTTATTCGGACGGTTTTGAGACGTTGGCTGTGCATCTTTGGTTTTTATATATCAATGCTCATTCATCAGTAGATAATTTAAACGTTTGACAAATTATATTGCATTAAAGTAAGTAATAGGTGTGTTTGGATACCGCGTCGATAAGACGCGCGCGCGCGTTGATATAGGTGAAAAACCTTATAATTTACTTGGATATTTCGCTGAACGAAACTGTGGCATGGTGGTATGCCTTTTTTAAGGTGTATAACGATAGTTGCACTTGAGAGCCAGTCTCCTTTAGACTCAGGCGGTGTTATTACAAAAAAGTTAAATACGTATTGAACACTTGCTTTAAAAAGGTTTCAAATTAAATGCACCGCGCTCGTTCGAGGCAAGTTCGCGTTATCCTTTTCGTAAATCTAACCTAACGTAACCAAAGCGAGACTAAAGAGTAAGATAGCGAACATTCAGCGACCGCGGTGCATTTAATTCGAAACCTTTTTAAAACAAGTATTCAATACGTATTTAACTTTTTTGTAATAACACCGAGCGTGTTTACCATCTTTATATCATGTGTAACAGGAAAATCTAAAAATACGTATCAAGTTACAATAATGGAAGTATAGGTTATAATTGCACTTGCGTATTTAAAATTATAAAAGTTCATAAACAAAACAAGTGTCCCCAGTCTTCATTACCACGGCTCGTAAAATAAGACAAAAGATGAATTTCACTTATGACCGAGCTTCGTTAGTTGTTCTGCACCGATTACCAGATTACAACGAATCATCATTATATGGTCAAAGATCCGAACTAAAGGCAGCCGACAACGATTAAGTGAGCGTCGTTTTCGATGGTGTAATATTATTTTACTAATAACTCGAAGTTAACCTTTATAAATGTTAAATATTATATAACACGTAAAAGTTCTTACCGAGAATTTGTATAGCGTCTAAAGCTACTTGAGTTGCTTTCTCAGCACAGTAGAGAATCACACCGGCACAGTCTTTACTGTTTACATGGCCTTTATCACAAGCTTTTGCTACGTTGTACAAGTAGCTGCGACAAGCGCTCAATGTTGTGTACATATCCGCCATCTTGCCCTGAATTAACGGGAGAATTCATTTTTTAAATAAACAAACTTTTAAAATTAAGATATATAAATATAATAAATTATAAACGTGCAAAACAGATAATACGTAACTGAAGTATATAAGGAAAATACAATATGATAGAGTGATAATATATATTTATCTATACTACAGTATCATAAAGAGAAAAGAATTGATTTTCTGTTTGAAATGGATAAAGTAAGAAAAAAATTAACTAAGAAAAAAATCATATATAGAAAACTATCTAAGTATATGCTAATCTAGCTTATTTATATTTACGCCAGCGAAGCCACGAGGTAATTCTAGTTAAAAAGTAAATGTGACAAAATCAAATGTAAAAAAGAGATTCAAAAGATTATTGCGTGAAAGAAATAAGCAATTGATGTATTCATATAATTAACTAGCTGTTACCGGCGGATCCGCACGCGTTTTTTTTTAATATATTACAGAAATGTAAAATTGTAAGTAGGTGTGTACATTACAGAAATGCTTCTTCAAAAACATTTGTAACTATGACACGCACGCCATTTACTGCAACATGTACCATGTGCATTAGATATTTGAATACCAATAGTATATCGAATGGGATGGGATTTATCATCAGCAACATACCCGGAACTTTCACCTACTATATACCACCCTCAGTGCTTATTAACACTATATAAGAAAGTAATGAAAATTTTAAACTATACATTATCGAATAATACGTGTTAAATATTTTATTATATAGATATAAATTATAATATGCCCTTATTGTTGATATCATTGTGTCATTCTTATACGTCGCTATAATCACTGAATTATGTAGACGCAAACGTGGTAAACAAACCAAAATGACCGCCAAATTGACCCAAAATATAGTATAGTTCAAATTACATACAAATATATGGCTTTCAATTATGTATATTTAATCTTAGTCCAGAGTCCAGTACAGTATACGTCTCACGCGCTTGTTTACAGTGAACTACATATTTTTGATCAGTTTCACTCTGACGAATGCACAGGTAACAGTTCATCACTACATAGTGTAAAACAAAGTTCTCTGGTCTGTCTGTTTATCTGTTCGCGATAAAATCAAAAACTACAGATCGGAATTTCATACCGTTTTCACCAGTACATAGAATGATTCATGGGGGGGAGGTTTAGGTATAATTTGTCAAAGTTTTCTTTTTATTATCAGGGAGAGACAACGTCTGCCGAGCCCGCTAGTTTGAAATAAAATATCTCATTAGTTAGTTATTTGCCTGGAAAAATCTCGTGAAAATCTGTCCAACCAATTCGGAGATAGCACTGCGGACGAAGTCTTGGTTAACAAAATAAAATAGTCTAAGTTATTTCTTATATTGTGAGTTACCTGCCAGTGAAAATCGGTTCAAGCATTCCGGATATTCCACTACCGCGAAGGCGAATAAAAAACCTACATTACTTTTTATGAGGTCTGCTATCTACCATTTTACGCCTCATGAAAATCGGTCCAACCATTTTAAAAATAGCAATGCGGACGAAACCGCGGACAAAGAAATTGAATATGTCAACCGCTATAATTTCGGCTATCTGCAAGTGAAATTCTCGTTAAAATAGGTCCAGCCATTTTGGAGATTACCCGGAACAAATAAATAAACAAACAAAAAAAAAATATATAAAAATACCGACGAAATATAAAAAAAATAATTTGTTATTTGTAGTCATTCACCATACACCAAAAAGCTGTTATTTTAATTTTACATACAAACTATTTATTTTTATAATACGTAATAGATTAAAAATAAAAAATTAGAAAAAAAATTAAAGCAGAATAGTAACTTTTTGAATAGGATCACAAATTAAACATTGAAAATGTTCGCGATAGAAACATACCACGTTACCATGGCAACTTAAAGAATATTTACTTTAACACGCACAACACTTTAAAAAATGCCAGATTTGGAAACATTCTTCATTGGGGCTCCGCTCCTATTGGTCTTAGCGTGGTGATATATAACCTAAAGCCTTCCTCGATAAATGAGCTATCTAAAACCGAAACATTTTATACAAATCAGACCGGTAGTTCCTGAGATTAACGCGTTCAACTATACAAACAAACAAACAAGACTCTTCAGCATTATATATTGGTATAGATTAAAATAGAATCCTGCTAGACTTTGTCAATGACAATGAGACTCTTTGATAAAACTACAAAAGCCATATCACGACAGATGAAATCGACAAGAATATGCATAGTCAAAATTAATAAATATATCGGATATGCATCGAAATGTCTATGTATGTCTTTTCTTTCTTTATTTATAGTTTTTATAAGTGGAAATTTGTAATTAGCCTTTGTATGTTATTTATTTGTTATTTTATTAGTGTTAGCTGTAAGTTTCCCTAAATAAATAAAATAAATAAATTCTTACTTGCAATAATTGAAATTCACCAATTTTCTTTCCAAATTGCTTCCTGGTGTGTGCATATTCAAAAGAGATATCTATAGCAGCTTGCATAAGCCCCACGGGGCCGGCAGCTAAAACCAATCTTTCCAAATCCAATCCTGACATAAGTACGTACACACCTTTATTTTCTTCTCCTAATAGATTTGACGCCGGGACCTAAAAAGTTAAATAAAAATAACAATAGATACATTTATTAACATTAAATTTACACACAATGGATTTACATTAAAGTAAATTTGGCCTTTCTTTTTGACTGCTCTGAATATAAATGCATATTATGTGTAAAACATTGAGGCAAAGTAAGCATAAATAAATGACAATTTTAGATCTCTATAATACTTTAAATTTGTATTTAAAGTGTTAATGTGTATGAAACAGTTTAGTAAAATCATCCAACACAAAGTACATATAAGAGTTATTGAGGTATGTATGCTTGGTACACATATATGTTTCAATAACTCATATAAATATGAATATGTAGCTAAGCTTAGGTTAGCTCAGATAGGTCGCGAATTCAGAGGTGCTTGCCGCCGTATATGAGTATATGGCGGCTAAGAAACGAATTGGGGAGCCTCTAGCTCCCAGAGAAATAGAGGAAAGAAGGAGAAGTGTGAGGGAGGAGATGTTGGAGAGGTTGGCGGACGCGCGTTACGGTCGATACACGATCGACGCCGTTCGCCCGGTCCTGTCGGAATGGTATCAGAGGAAGGGGGGCTCCCTGACGTTCCGTTTGGTGCAGGTGCTGACCGGGCACGGGTGCTTCGGTTGGTACCTGCACCGGATAGCACGCAGGGAGCCGACTGCCGTATGCCATCAGTGCGGCGTTGGCCCGGACACCGCGCAGCACACTCTGTCTGAGTGTGCTGCGTGAGAGGAGCAACATCGCACTCTGGCTGCGGCGGTAGGGCAAGACCTCCCACTGCCGAGCGTGGTTGCGGCCATGCTCGGTAGTGAGGATAACTGGAACGCAATGGCCTCCTTCTGTGAAGAAGTCGTCTCGCAGAAGGAGGCGGCGGAGAGGGTCCGTGAGCAAGACCCTCAAAGTGGCCGTCTCCGCCAACGGAGAACTGGCAAGAGGAGGCGTCAGTTTGACCACCTCCTCCCACTGTAACCGGACCAGGGAAGATGGGTCGGGAAGCCCATGTTCCCATTGCACAGGTCCGGCGGACGGAGGGGATTGCCGGTGTGTACACGGCTGTTTCCCAACAAGACGGGGCCCGGCGGCGGCGCTTTTGCTGCTGGGCCAACCACTGGGGCGGCACGATGAAGTCTATAGAGATCTCGTGCCGCCCCAACTATAGCGGACGACGTACACCGTGGGGTTTTAGTCCGTGCGAGTCGGACATAACCCACCCTCTTCCCCGAGAGGGTGGTGTATCCATAAGGGATTTCCCCACGATAAAAAAAAAAAGAAAAAGATAGGTCGCGAATTGCATGTATCAGGCAACAGTCCAAGCCGAGGTGTGCCGTGCACCCTTGAGCCAGTTGTCAAAATAAAATCGGCTGAGTGCCTTAAGCGCTCGCCTTAGTAGTCCGGTGAAACTGTCCTTGCTAGGTCAATAGCGTAGTAAGTTCGAAAAAAAAATATATTGTATCAATGCCACCTTCAAAGCGACCAATAAGATAGACAAGGACTACAATATTGTTACCTAATGTGGAAATAAAAATTATTTTCTAAACATACCGAACTCTCTTGATATGGGGTCGCTTATAACGCATTTCATCTCTATTCAATAAATATTGCACGTAGGATTTTCTACCAAAACTATTATGTGAAGACAAATAAAGTTTTACAATGAAAAGACGACGCATTGAAAATAAAAGTGTTACAAGCGTACTCATAAATATATTTTAATTTTAATGAGTCAAACATTGCTATATAAAAACCCAAGACGCAGTCGAATAAAAGTAAAGTTCAAAACCATCCCCAAAAACTCATCGATACACCTAAGTAGTTATAGTTATACTATAAACTTATATTTTAAAAAATTCAACCTTACATAAATTATTATAAAGTTGTTTTTACAAAGCAGTGTACAAAACGTCTAAAGGCGCGAGAGACTATTTGAAATGAGCGCACTATTCTTAATTGTGCACTCATTTTATGCGAACGGTTTTGAGAGGTTATCGGTGCATCTTGGGTTTTTATATATCAATGTAGTAAAAATAATAAGACATTAAGATGTTGGCTTTTACTTCTTAAAATATAGAAGCACTGTGGCGAACAAAATAAAACATATTTTAATGACCTTTTTATTTACTTGATATATTACCTCACGGTAAAGTAAATTTGCATAATATTGTTTTCAAATAAAATATTAACCTTATTCATTGGTTACAATTAATTACCTTGCAATCTTCGAACACCAATTCGCATGTATTAGATCCGCGCATGCCCAATTTATCTAATTTCTGTGCAGTGCTGAATCCAGGAAAATCCTTTTCAATTAGAAACGCCGATATACCGTGCTGTGGTTTGGTTGTCGTATTCGTCTTAGCATATACCTTGAAATAATAATACTTTATGAAAATACTTAAAAAAATACCCAATATGGAATATAGTAGATGCGTAAGCAATCAGGCACTGGTGTAAAAAATGCTTATTTATATATAAAATCTAATCTTATATACAGGCTGAAAGTTTAGACAATAGCAATATTTATGGAGAATAGTCTGAACTCGATTCTGGTTCTAAATAAATTAATAAAATAGGTGTTTAATATTTGACCTAATTATCTAGAAAAATACATGTTACTCTCGCTTGAAAATAAACGCGGGAACGTATGAATAAAATAATAGGGTTTATTATGCGTTTTATTATGGAAGGTTATTAACTCCCGATCGCCCCATACAGCTTTGGGCACCGATCATTGCACGTAGGTTGATTACGACTATATTTATACTTTTGAAAGTCTTAGAACAAACTTTAACTTAGGTTCTCTTTGTTATTTATGAATATTTGTTTTGATATTATTGTTTTATATGTTAAATGTGTTAAATAATCATATCGTAGAATACCGCGAGTGTTTAACCTTTCACCTGTTATAAATAATATTATAGAGTTGTACTCGCATCACACAAGAACTACTGGCCAATTTTAGAAATTATAATTTTGTAATCACTACATTTTCAGCGATGGGACCGTGGAGAAGTGGGGCAAACGGTTTGGTGCTTATGTTTTTTCCTCTACACGTAAAACGTATTCTTAAGATATTAAACGACGTACACGAGGTCGCAGCAGCTACTCTCTATTTCATAACAAAAAACATACCTTTAAGGCGTAAAGTTTAATAGCTCATGCTATTAGACGCGAGACATACCTGCAACCTTATTTTCTCAAGATGTTTAATTACACAAAGTATATGCATGAAAGTTTATATAAATAAAATCTATATATACATATAAATAGGCAGTCTCTCTCTCCTCTGTTTCTCAGCAGAATTCTTCATTCTTTTTACTATTTTGTAATAATTGACGAGCGTTAGTGTTAAAAAAATTGGGAAGGTTTTTATCTCTGTGGTCGAAGTTTGACCACTGGACGAGCAATTGTTATTTTTAATTAGCTGATATTCTCACGCACGGGTTTGGAATGAAAGTTAAAAATTATTGTAATTTACTCGATAGAAGTTATTCTATAGTACTATATTCAGTGTAATGAATTCAGTTACTTTTTTATCGTATGCTAAAATTATGTAAATTATTATGTAAATATATAATATTTATGTAAATGTAATTAGGTAAGTCTATTAGATTACATTATGGAACTATGTATTTACCACCAAAACATCAGCGTCTGGGCCGTTGGTAATCCAAAATTTATTTCCGTTCAGTATATAATAATCTCCTTTTTTATCGGCTCTCAATTTCATGGAGACCACGTCGCTGCCAGCACCCGGTTCCGACATGGCTAATGCGCCGAAATGTTCTCCTGTACATAGCTGTAATTAAAGGTTTTCACGATACAAATACTTTTAGATTTTTGTGAAAAAAATTGTTGTAGGTGTCTTGGAATAAATACCTAATAGAATAAATTTCATTCATTTTTAGAAATGTCTGTCTGTCTATCTGTCTATTTGTTTGAACATGCAATACTGCTAATGTACTGCGTTCACGATAAAACCTCACCAAGAAGTTCATAAAGCATATCCTCGAGTAACATAGTCGTTAGTTTCATTTAAATCGGTTCACTCTAAAGTTATTGTAATTTTAATGACGAATTTTAAGTAACAGACAAAAGTAGATGAACTTAATATATTCAGATGACATTATTAATCACTGTTTTTTTACATAAATTTTCACGTGGATAAAGTCGCGGGCACAGCTGGACTTGATTAAAATTGGCGAAGAATGTGTTCCCCCTGAATATAAGACGTGTAAGAATGATGTGTTCATGTTATAGTTAGTGCAATAAATAATTCGTAGTTTTCCATATATACATACATGTCAGCAGGGCTGTAGCGAGAGTCGAATTTGAGGTAGGGCAGCAGTTACTCTCGCTTGAAAATAAACGCGGGAACGTATGAATAAAATAATAGGGTTTATTATGCGTTTTATTATGGAAGGTTATTAACTCCCGATCGCCCCATACAGCTTTGGGCACCGATCATTGCACGTAGGTTGATTACGACTATATTTATACTTTTGAAAGTCTTAGAACAAACTTTAACTTAGGTTCTCTTTGTTATTTATGAATATTTGTTTTGATATTATTGTTTTATATGTTAAATGTGTTAAATAATCATATCGTAGAATACCGCGAGTGTTTAACCTTTCACCTGTTATAAATAATATTATAGAGTTGTACTCGCATCACACAAGAACTACTGGCCAATTTTAGAAATTATAATTTTGTAATCACTACATTTTCAGCGATGGGACCGTGGAGAAGTGGGGCAAACGGTTTGGTGCTTATGTTTTTTCCTCTACACGTAAAACGTATTCTTAAGATATTAAACGACGTACACGAGGTCGCAGCAGCTACTCTCTATTTCATAACAAAAAACATACCTTTAAGGCGTAAAGTTTAATAGCTCATGCTATTAGACGCGAGACATACCTGCAACCTTATTTTCTCAAGATGTTTAATTACACAAAGTATATGCATGAAAGTTTATATAAATAAAATCTATATATACATATAAATAGGCAGTCTCTCTCTCCTCTGTTTCTCAGCAGAATTCTTCATTCTTTTTACTATTTTGTAATAATTGACGAGCGTTAGTGTTAAAAAAATTGGGAAGGTTTTTATCTCTGTGGTCGAAGTTTGACCACTGGACGAGCAATTGTTATTTTTAATTAGCTGATATTCTCACGCACGGGTTTGGAATGAAAGTTAAAAATTATTGTAATTTACTCGATAGAAGTTATTCTATAGTACTATATTCAGTGTAATGAATTCAGTTACTTTTTTATCGTATGCTAAAATTATGTAAATTATTATGTAAATATATAATATTTATGTAAATGTAATTAGGTAAGTCTATTAGATTACATTATGGAACTATGTATTTACCACCAAAACATCAGCGTCTGGGCCGTTGGTAATCCAAAATTTATTTCCGTTCAGTATATAATAATCTCCTTTTTTATCGGCTCTCAATTTCATGGAGACCACGTCGCTGCCAGCACCCGGTTCCGACATGGCTAATGCGCCGAAATGTTCTCCTGTACATAGCTGTAATTAAAGGTTTTCACGATACAAATACTTTTAGATTTTTGTGAAAAAAATTGTTGTAGGTGTCTTGGAATAAATACCTAATAGAATAAATTTCATTCATTTTTAGAAATGTCTGTCTGTCTATCTGTCTATTTGTTTGAACATGCAATACTGCTAATGTACTGCGTTCACGATAAAACCTCACCAAGAAGTTCATAAAGCATATCCTCGAGTAACATAGTCGTTAGTTTCATTTAAATCGGTTCACTCTAAAGTTATTGTAATTTTAATGACGAATTTTAAGTAACAGACAAAAGTAGATGAACTTAATATATTCAGATGACATTATTAATCACTGTTTTTTTACATAAATTTTCACGTGGATAAAGTCGCGGGCACAGCTGGACTTGATTAAAATTGGCGAAGAATGTGTTCCCCCTGAATATAAGACGTGTAAGAATGATGTGTTCATGTTATAGTTAGTGCAATAAATAATTCGTAGTTTTCCATATATACATACATGTCAGCAGGGCTGTAGCGAGAGTCGAATTTGAGGTAGGGCAGCATTGGTTACATGTAGGGCAGAGGTAAATTATCATAATTGATCTGCCCTCGAATGTCACAAGCTGTGGTATGTTCAGAAAAGTTGAGATACCTATCGCTACATTTTTTATCTCAAACTATGAACATACAATTTAAAAAAAAAATTATCTTAGTTTTTGGTATTTTTAAGGTAGGGCATTGCGCATTGTCTCTGGATACGGGCGCTGACGGGCCATATATAGTCCGAGCTGAATGCCTGCTAACTAGCTACCTATTACATAAAAGCAATGAATCCTTCTCATCACATATTTTGCGCTATTACAATTTTTTTTTTTATAGTAGCTCGGCAAAATGACTGCACTATGACTGATGATAAGCACAGTACAATCCAACAACAATGGCGACTACCAGGTGACACACTATCCATCGAGGATCGCCGCTGTCATGCCGGCCTGCGAAAAGCTGGATATGTACAGGCTGATCCCGAAACGCGACCCGCAGAAGCAAATCACTATGACGGGCTTTTTCGTCACATACATGGTGGTTGCGACCCATTCAGGCTGTAAAACCCTACCACCCCACTTTCACCATTGCCTCGTTTGTTATTCAGCAGGGTGCACCACGTGCAGGTGAGGTTGGCTTGGGTGTCTCAAGTCTTATGATATTGTTCGACACCCGTTACACTAAACGTGGTATTATTTAATAACTTTGGAGGAACCCTGTTGATTATTCTACGGAACCACTAAGTTATATAAAATGTAAATAGCAACTACCCCGTTACTGTATAAACCTTTCATATCGATGGATAATATATAAATACATTTAAAGGATGTATAAAATGATTTCAAATTACCTTTGGAAGATATTTACTTTTCTGCTCGTCAGTTCCATTTCTGTTGATTTGGTTCACGCATAAATTAGAATGAGCACCGTACGACAAGCCAATAGCTCCGCTGGCCCTAAAAATGTTTTGATAATGTTAATTAATTTAAACTGGTGGTTATCCAGCTAGTAGTCGAAATTCTATAATTAACCATTCATTATTTAAATTTTGATATTATTGAAGTTTTGAAGTTATACTTCTTTTCGCGCGTTAGAGAAAAATGATGAGAGTAAATTTTTACGATGCGCGCGCACACCGTCACGAAATACCGACATCCTGGAGTTAGCTATAGTCAACATTTTGTTTCTTTGTATTTGTTGTTTGTATTTCTTTGTATTAAAACTTTCAATGTATTAAATACCTTTTTTCTATTGTTAGTGTCGTTTTTACTAAAAACGTCGAATAAGGCGAAAGATAAAACTTTTGAAAAGATTTTTATCTTGTTACGCCAAAGAAGTATAACTTCTAACGCGTGTACATAAGTAAGCACACACTTTTTTTTACTAAGAGTATACATTTATTATAGATTAGTAGACGTAATCACAGTAAAATAGTATGACAAATATAGACTTAAAAATCGACATTGTAAAATTCCCAATTTTATTTTATTAATGCCACTGGGTTATCAAATCTCTTTTCAAATTTTTTTATTATTCTCAAGTCAAGTCAGTTAAGTCCTCGATAGCTATTAAACAAAAAATAAAGAAGACCTATAGAAAAACGATGGAGAAAATGGTACTAAACTGTTATATCTTCCTCTATTTATATGTAAATTTATGTAAATTATTTACTTTATTTATTTTGATTATAAAAAAAAACAAACCTTGATATTTCTTCCAAGATAACACAATGATCTGAATATTTACCTCCCGTACCACCAAAATCTGGACTGGCGGTTATTCCTAAAAAACACATTTTTTTTAATTACCAATTTTCATTACCGTGTATAATATTTTTGAATAGTTCTCGCTATTTGGACTTAGGTATCATAAATATTGTTAAATGTTAATAATATCAAAAATTATACATTTATGGCCTCTTGCATTATTATTTATAGTTCAGCAAATAAAGCTTACGTAGAACAAGAAACTTGGACTGCACCATACTGCCAAAGTCATGAACTATAATATAATCGTTGACCTTTTAATTCAAATTAAGTAATAATTAAACACTGCACTTCTTGAAACGGAATAAATTATGAAATTTGTATTCTACAGAAACTTTAAAATGTTTTCTTTTACCAACGAATACCTAATTATATTTTGCATATGAATAGGCACAATGTCAAAAATTCACGAAGAAATGACGACATATACCTATAAACCAGTTACATAAAAGTTAGCCAGCTTATGTGACGATAGAAACCTGTGTCTACACTATAAGGTAACCAACTAAGGTTCTAAATATTATTGACTTTTCGATATACACTAACTTACCTAAAACGCCTAATTGCCCCAGTTTCTTCCAAAACTCTCTCAATTCTTTAAAATTATTTTCTCTGTCTATTTCGGCAGCCTTTGGCGCTAATTCTTTTTGGACGAAATCGAACATTGTTTTTCTGAGCTGTAAATAAAATATTTTGCAAGTAAAATAAATGTTTCACTTTACATATATCAGTTACTCATACGATTCGATGAATTCCGGAATGAAGAAGTCAAAAATGAGCTTATTGTTTCTCAAAACATGTCTCACTAGCTTCAGTGGACTTTTAAATACAAATAATATTATAGTGTGCATTACTTTGCGCTTCCGCTTGAAAAAGATTGACCACGTCTCACTGCATAGAGAGAGAAAGCAAAATATTAGTGACTACTGTCAGATGTAACTTTTTCAGGTACACCTCAGACAAATAAAATCAGTCGTTTTTGTTGCAGTGAGACGTGGTAGCGGCAAATCTATTCTAGGTCGAAGTGCAAAGTAACGCCCTCTTCAATCAAATACATATTAATCTGTTTATTAAAATTTTTTGAACATTTTACAAATATTTTTACAGTGGCAACCAAACTAGGCAGAGCCTGTATCTTGGTAGCCAGAAAACGATTATACAGCGTGTTTTACAAGAAGCACATTAGCGGGCCATACTTGTACATATTCAAACTTACAAGCTAAAAATTGTTAGTAATATGATTTGACAAATAAGTCTATATTATAGACAAATCAACATACAAACATACATATTAAACGTTTACATACACATTTTATACACATATTCTATACCTCAATATATTCCTATATTATGCAGTTACGATTTAACTTTTAACAATTGCTCAGTTTCGTCCTAGGTAAGAGTGCTCAACCATTTGGAAATTAGACCCTTAGCCGTATGGACCGAAACTTCCTGGATTAAGCAGTGTTTAAGGATTGTATTATAGATATGGGAAGCCATGAATGTTCCTAATCACTGATATTCAAATAAATCAATGTTAAAAACGTCGTTCCCCCGTGGTAATTTTGCATACATGATTTTTGTACTGTTCTACAGCCACATCTGGTGTTGTAAATCGTTGACTGTGTAAATTATACTTGATTTTTGAAAACAGGAAGAAATCGGAAGGGGTCAAGCCGGGATTGTATGCATCGTAAAGATATTAAAGTTTTTCGATTTCAAAAATTCGTTTGGCCATGTCCTGGCGCAAGATGATACGGCATTTTTGGTTATTTTTAAGAAATACGTCAGTGACTTCCTGCAAACAAATGGTCGTGTACTAATCGCTATTCACTGTACGATGATCCTATGTGTAATGTACTGATGTAAAATGTATATAGTTATTTTATTACTTATAAACTATGAGTTTATATTTGGAATGATTTGAAAAGATAGAAAGTTCGACTATTCACGGACTTTTTGACACATGTATTTTAATATTTAGTCACTTCAATGTTTTAATAAAATTTGCTGCATTTAAATATATATTATGTTATTTTAATAGTTGTACCAAAGGCTGGTACACACCACTAAGAAATGACAGTATCTACGTGTCCAGTTTTTTTAAAGTAACAATCATCAACATTCTCTTAGCGTCAAACCGCACACTCGCCATTTTGGTTGGTTTCGGCTCACCTGGAAAGACTCAAACAATATATTGTTGCTTTATTTTGGGATAGTAACTGTAAATCCAAGTTTCACAACCTGTTACTACACACATGTCCCACACAAATTTTGAGTTACCATCGTTGAATCTGGTAATTATGGCTCCAAGTGATGCGGTCTCTTTTATGACACTCAGTTGAATTGTGAGGGATCCATCGGTAATACAATTTTTCACACCGAAATCTTTGTGCAGGATAGATTGCACATGAATCATTACTATGCTTAAGGATGCCCGAATCATGATCATGATCCATCTGTTTGTTTGTTTCATACGGCGCGGTGTACCTACAGCATCGACGTTATTTAAGATTATGGCGATAGATAGACGTAAGACGACCATCATAAAATCGTTACAGGTTAATATTGGGTTGGAATTCTACAAACCAGCTACAAATTGACGCATTGCTTGGTGCTTGATTACCAAAACCCATTTGAAGACGAGTGATACTCTGCTGAGACGACAAACTACCCCGAAACCTACTCCTAAAATCGCACTAAATTACAATAAGATTTTTTTTAACGAGTGGTTACGTAAAATAAGCACGTTCGGTGTTATTACAAAAAAGTTAAATACGTATTGAATACCTGCTTTAAGAAAGTTTGGGTACTTTCGTATTAAACGCACCGCGCTCGCCGAACGTTCGACCTCTTGCTCTTTTATCTCGCTTTGGTTAGGTTAGGTTAGACTTACGAAAAAGGATAACGCAAATTTTAAATATTACCCGTGCTATTATAAAAAAAATTAAATACGTATTAAATACTTGCTTTAAAAAAGTTTGGGTACTTTCGTATTAAATGCACCGAGCTCGCCGATCGCTGCCGAGGCAAATTTGCGTTATCCTTTTTCGTAAGTCTAACCTAACCTAACCAAAGCGAGATAAAAGAGCAAGAGGTCGAACGTTCGGCGAGCGCGGTGCGTTTAATACGAAAGTACCCAAACTTTCTTAAAGCAGGTATTCAATACGTATTTAACTTTTTTGTAATAACACCGAACGTGCTTATTTTAATCAAACTACCCTTGAAGTACATCCTTTCCAATAAAAAATGAATCATCGAAATCGGTTAGCGTGATATTGAGTTATTCGTCTATTTGTTGTGTACATACTTAATGCAAATTTAAAACTTATACGGTTTTGCACTGGATGCCGTTGTCGGAACTGGACCAAATTGAAAAGGGACCATACGGGAAGTACCAGCTTTCAAATAAAAAAAGAATAATCAAAA
>MU158859.1:698949-723615 GCA_015888305.1 Antheraea pernyi
GAAACGTATTGTTATAAGCACTGTTACTTCACGTGGGTGTTTCTGTGGGTCGGGAGTGCCGATCCATTCATGCTGAAACCATTAATAGCTTCAGCGTGACTCTACCATCTACCAAGTGGTAATGTGCTTTGGGACTATATCATAACACTTAACACTATGTAAACGGTGAGTATGTCGGTATGTCTGACCTCGAGTTCGTTGAGTCCTGGTGCTTGTTTGAGCACGACGGCTCCGTGTCGCGGGTCGTAGAGATCACCTGACCCGTCGGGGTGCGGCATCCCTGCGGGGTCGCGACCCACTATGTAGTGGTTCGCGCCCGCGTTCATACGGCATTTCGCGTGCCATTGTACCTTACAACATCATAAATACACATAATACAATCCTTGCTAATGTCTTCTAAGAATAAAAAAGAAGTGCGGTAGCAATTTTCAATGTTAATTATTGTCATTAATTGTAAGTTTCATCAGTCTTGAACAGATGGCGTTTTAAATTAGTTTGTTGACAGAAGGCTGTAAAACCGACTGATATAGATATGATATGATATAGATATCTCATAGATGGTGACACGTTTTAATTTTGATTTTTTTTCACCACACACTTTAATTTATGATGCATATCTTCTATGTAATACGTGGAGGGACGGGTGGATGTATGGATAACTTCATATTTATTACATGTGTCTCCTCGATATCGTACATAAATAGATTTATGTTATAGATACATAGGAGTCACCAAAAAGAAATTCTCTAAACCATAGTGAGAAACCATATCAAACCCCGTTGCGAAATTTAGAACTGTGTGAACATACAGACAGACACGAAAAGCGAGTTTATTTTATTACATTTATTCATGTCTGGTTAGGGTGTGATTGATGACGGGGTTAACTACCACGATCTTTTCACTACTTTGGTATTCTGTTACGGCATTGATAACTAGATGGCGCTGTTATATAATTTTAGATTGTTTTTTTTTACCAACAATATTTTGACAGCTATGTCATTATACGTCATTTCATTAAAACAAATACGTATATTGATCTAGAAGTGAAATAATTTGTTTGTTTTGATTTTTCACTCATCTTTCATTTAAGTACATATTTATTTATTCCTACAACAAACATATTTTTATTATAAAACTAGTTGACCCCGCGAACTTCGATTCGCCTTAATATGATTTTTTTTCTTATCCCGCCTATTTAGTAGATGCATAGCAACATATGGAACATTTTGCTATGCTATTCCATAGAGACTGTTCGCTTTTCGGGAATACAAACTGAGAAAGAATATTGCAGTAAAATGGTAAAATTACATGCGTCAACTCCAAAATAAAAAAATAAAGCATCGTAATTACGTATGCGTTTAAGTCGCTAATAGCAATTTCAAGTTGTGTTCACAATTATAGAAAAACAAAACTGATTTGTATGTTTTTCCGTGCAATTTTTCCAATTTTTCTCTCCATAAAAACTTTCCTCAGGGTTTAAGAAATAAATCAAATCAAAAATTACTCGAATTAGACCAGCCGTCTTCGAGTTTTGCGCTTAGCAACATATTTTGCGATTCATTTTTATTTATATAGATCGCGGGTGTTAGTTCCAACCCGTATTCCTAGAGGCGCTGATGTAAAATGAATGATATCTGTATTATATAATGTACTTCATGTTGAATACCTCTGTAGGTCCGGCGTACATCATCGGTGATGGGAATATAGCAATGACTGTGGACTGAGGGTCCAGCACTCCTTCATTCAGTACCGCTTTGTGCTGATTCATACGCACATCCAACGGTACGTCATCGTCTTTCGTCCAACCACCTGTTTGGTAACATTATATACACTATTACAGGGTTAGCCCCCCATTCACATATAAAAACCCAAGACACAGTCTCGAATAAAACTAGCGCTCAAAATCGTCCCGCAAAAACTCCCCATTATTATACATACGATAAACTTACGATTTTGCATTTTCAACCGTACCTGAATGATTTAAATTTAATGAGTGTATAATTTTCAATTGTGTGCATATTTTATGCGGAGGGTTTTGAGACGTTGAGTTTGCATCTTGGGTTTTTATATACATTAATGATTCGCCGTCAAATGGTAAAATTTTGCATAACACTATTTTATGAAAGTGCCCTAATGTAAAAAGAATAAATATTGTTTGGATTGCAAAATGTTACCATTAGATAGATCCCTGTACCTCAAAATTGCGGTACGAATGATAATCCTGACGCCCCATATGTGTACAAATACGTATATAAAAATATTTATATATTTTCAAATATGAAACCGATTACTTTCTATAACAATACATTTAAAATAATTAAGACAGATGTAACTCATTGTAATACTTGAAATCATTATTGCATTTGAAATGTTTCAAAGCAAGTTATAATCAGAGTTTTTTTTTTAATTTGGCATTCAACCTTTTAATAGACTACATTGTCGAGCAAGTAATCATGTTAAAAGTTTTTTGCGATCATTTCAATGAATTAACAAAATGGTGACAATCTTGTCAAAACTTTCTAAGGACTTTTTGTGGCAAGTGCATATCCCTGCTCCGTGATATTATTTTCCATGCATTTCACTTGTGCACAATAGCTAAACTATATTACGTTAAACACCATCGATATTTCAAAATATAGCCCAAATAAAATCGGCTGAGTGCCTTAAGCGCTCGCCTTAGTAGTCCGGTGAAGCTGTTAAGACGTTGCTAGGTCAATAGCGTAAAAAGTTCGAAAAAAAAAACATAATATAAAGCCAAATAACACAAGATTATGAACAAAATATAAAGTCCACTACATGACATTCTAAGATCTCGCCAAAAACTCGAAACCTTAAGTTTGACACTGTCATACTGTTTTTAAACATCGGAAAAACAATTTTGAACTTTTAATTGTAAAAAACTAATTTTCTGCTAAGAATATATTGCAAATTAACGTACCCAAAGGATGCAATAGTAGTACGGGTTTCTTAAATCCTCTCTCAATGAGTTGACGTTGCGTGTCTTGCATCAGCAAAGCGTGACCGTTGTGGATCGGATTACGCAACTAATAAATTAGACATAACAATTAAATATCTCTCTTCAATGGGCTCAAGTTAGGGACGGCCATCTGAGATCGATCAATCGAATAATCCATTTTTAGATGTAGAAAAATCGATTTTTTTTATCGATATTAAACATCGAATCGTTTCTGATACTATAAAATCGTGATTCGATTTTTTTTAATGTAAATAAAAATAAAACCATACAAGTGATAGTATAAAAAGAATTCTAAGAAAGGGTCATCAGATATGAAATTAAATTAAGGCATCGATTTTTGGATAATCGATCCCCTAGACCTCAATTTGTTCATTAATCGATATTTTTACGAGGAACCGCTATCCCTAGCCCATGTTACACTATTGTTGATATTCGAAACGAGTAATGCATTAAAAAAAGACAAATCCACGTTTTGGATTAAAACTAAAGTACACAGATAAAAATGTCACCAACAGAAGTTGGAACACCTCTCATTCGCACACCTATATGTGTGAGCGAGACCGAGTACTAGACAGTGCGAGTATAATACCCAGCAGAATATTAAAAATCAGTTAGAAAACCACAACTTATTGTAACTTAACCACACTGTTAATTATCAGTTCCATGATAAAAACAATCACTTATCATACCTATATTCTTAGAAACATCGAACTACAATTGACTACTATATATCGAAGATTTAATCTCATTAATTGGATTTATAGACAAAACATTACAAGCACTACTTCTATCAAGTGTCTTACGACACCTAACATGTTTTAAACATATACACTAAAAATTAACACGTTTATAAATAACGAGCTGATAAAAAAATATTTCTTAAGAATATTAGTTACTTTTCTATTGACCTTCATCGATAATGATGTTGGGTTATTCTTATCCATTAATAACTATGTACATATAAATACGCGAAAATAAAATTGTTAAGTAAATTTTCTACTCAGTTTTTTAATTGATTTACTTCATTTTTTTTTGTTTATTTAATTATTCATAAAATTAGGTGCTATCGATTTAAAAAATTGGAAACATTTTGTTGTCTTTACCGTCGACGTGTCGACGCCTTTATTTCTAATTCTCTACTTATCTATTCATTTGTATTCTCTTTGGCAAATCACCTCAATAATGTTAAAACCTAAAAGTAGAAAATATCATTGTATAAAAAAATCTATCCAGAACATCTTACTTGAAAAGCAAAGACAGCGTCCGCTTCGAGCTCCTTGAATTTTTCCCGCAACTCGTTGGGCGTGAGACGATACGAGTCCAGTCCATCATTCCAGCGGATTCGCTCAAACACTTCCAAGCTACCGCCGACCAACCACTCGCCGGATTCTTTGATCATCTAAAATAATCAAGCAAATACTTTTGATTTATATTAAGAGCACGTGGACACCGGAACACGATAAAGTGCAGATTTTTATAATCGTCACGACGAAGTTTGTATGACAGGAATATTGGAAAAACATACGAGCGATAAAAATGATTCAAAAAACCTTTATAAAAAAAAAGTGATGGAGTGAAGAAGAAGAATATTACAGAGTTTACGAATCAATGTTTTAATTCATTATATGGTTGTACTGTAAAAGGAAGATTTTATTACATTTTCCTCGTTCTTCGGGCAGCTAGGCATTTTAACATGTTAACTGCCACACGGGTTGCCGTCAACATGAACATTTCATTATGCGATGCATAGTATGATGAAATATTGTTTCCAGCATGTAATAGGACGTATAAAATCATGTTTGAAGCATTTTTAGTGGCGGGGGTAGCTGGCTGGTGCCCCCACGGCGCTGTAGGCAATTATTACAATTGTGTTTTATTTTAAAAAATCGTGCTTCTGTTGTTACGTAACATTTATAGTAACAATGGTATTATTGGAAAATTGATCAGTATGCATGTTTATTATAACTAGTGGGAGCCCAGAGGTCGACATTCGACCATAGTCCATGAACTTTTTAAAGTTTGAATTTTATTAGGGTTCTTTTGTCAAAGGGTATTATGTTATAATATCATTGTAGAATGTAGAATGAAAAAGGGTAATTGGAACGTAAGAGTAAAATAATACATACAGTCGAGCATAGCAACCTCCTTCACAACCTTTTTTGAAGTCCTTTATTGACAGATGTCAAAATGTCTTTTTTATTTACATGTGTGTATATGTTGTGTAAAATTGAAGCAGTAGTGTGAGTAATGCATATTTTAATTAATTTAATGTACTTCTAATGCATTTTATATAAAATAAATAGCTTTCTGCACTTCTCCTCCATATAAAATTTAACTATGCCAAGTTTCACGTTCATCTGTTCGCGCATTTCTCTCAAAAAGGGATAAAAAGTTTGGGCTTCACGTATTAATATATATGATTATATAGTTTTAGGATTGACCGCGCCGGCAGTCACCGGTAGCGAAGATAACTGCCGTTCATCGGTGACACCCATGCTACTCAACGTGTTAATAATTAATAACTTTCGGTGACACCCATGCTACTATGTTATGTTACTATGCTACTATGTTACTATGTTAATAATTAATAACTTAAGAGTTACTGTTTTATAAAATAACGCTAGTTTTAACACATTTCCAAGATACCTTGATGTACGGATGACCGGGATGATATATCCCAAACTGTCTGCTGCATCTCTCCTCCTTCCTGTGCGGGTAGAATTCAGGTGCTCTAAGTACAGCGATGGCTCGTCCATTGTAGGAGAGAGCCACGGCCGCTGAACCCGTTAACCGGTCTTTAACCTCGGTACTGACGGGCAGCACGACCGGCACCGATTGGTTCACCACTGAACCATCGGGGAGAGTCAGGCAGTTCGAATGCAGCGCCTAAACATCACGAATATTTAAGGTCTGACACGAATATTAAACAGAAAACCGACGGTTACTTCAAACAGTGCTTGCATTGCATTGCAACGCACTTGCAACTTCCCTGGTGTTGTTAGTGTCTATGGACGGTGGTGATCACTTAACATCAGGTTACCAACCTGTTTCGTTTGAACAGAGGCTGGCAACGCACTTGCGACTCCCCTGGTGTTGTTAGTGTCTATGGACGGTGGTGATCACTTAACATCAGGAGACCCACATGTTCGTTTGCCACAAAAAAAAAAAAAGACCACGTAACCGATTTTGAAGTCACGATGGTCTAGTGGATTGATCGTTGGAATATCGATATTTTCTTCTATACATATATAATAAGAATGTAAATGTAACGTGTATGTAATTTTCGATTTTAGTGAAAAAAAAATTGTTGCACGTTCTAGTTATAAGTAATAAAATACATTTCAATCTGTGTGTTAGTGTAAACACGCATCCCTGCTAAAGTACTGCTGGGTTCACGATAAAATACCACACCAAGAATTTCCGCGATACAGTGACACACAATTTACAGCACTGCAACAACATTGCACATATCAACTCCACACACGTGCACGCATACACGCTTACACATGCAAGTGGAAGGCTTTTACTTTTTTTTCCCCTAATCGAACTGAAATAGTTTAAACTTTTGCCACATAATTGTTGAGATATGTATGCTTGGTACACTATATATGCTTCAACAACTCATATATGTATGAATAGTTTAGCTTAACTTAGGTTAGCTGAGATAGGTCGCGAATTGCATGAATCAGGCAACGGCCAAGCCGAGGTGTGCCGTGCACCCTTGAGCTAGTTGCCCAAACAAAAATCGGCTGAGTGCCTTAAGCGCTCGTCTTAGTAGTCCGGTGAACCTGTTAAGACCTTGCTAGGTCAATATATAGTGTATATAGTCAGTTCGTATCATAAAACATATCTTCGAGTATAACTTAGTGTTTGTTTCATTAAAATCGGTCCACTCTATCAAAAGTTATTGTAATTTGAATGACGGCTCGAATTAAGTATTAGAGAAGAGTAGATAAGTGAATGGACTTAATACATTCAGATGATTTTACTAGGCACTGTTTTTTTTATATAACGTTCCACGCGGACGGAATCGTAGGCATAGCTAGTATATACTAAAATTGTAATGTTCCTAAGTTATCAAAAAATTTAACCTAAGATTCACCTATTTCTGAAGAAAAACATAACAAACACTATTTCTCAACTTTATATTTTCTAATATGTTACTAGTAAATTATTTCTTAACACAATCAAATGATGTTATTTACAAATTAAGGCATTATTCGTGAAGGTAACGTGTTTAAACATTTTCATACAATTACGCTCCTTTAAATCTATATTAAAAAGAGATATACTAACTTGCAAATATTCGTGTTCTCTCATAAATCCTTTCAATGGATACGCCCAACCTTCAGACAGAACCTGAAAGTAAGTAGCACTATGTTAATAAACGACAAACATATTTATTTAAGTAAATAACATTATCCAGTCTCTTATTTGCTAAAGTTACTGCTTAATTCCATGATGCCATACACTGTGTAGGAAATAGTTTGCTGCGACGCAATATTTTTTTTAAATATTGGAAGGAAAAACATGCTAATAAACAATATTTTATTGTGCATCATTTTAAATCACCAAAAATGTATTGAGACCCAAAATTTAACGTGTATCATGTAGAAATGAACAGGATGATGTTTTAAGTTTTATAAATGCCCATGCTGCTTTGTCGGTTACTTCAAAATCTTTAAAAATAACATAATATGTAAAATAAATCCTCAGTGCTAAGATGTATAAACAATGTTTTTGAAACATTTTATTGCCAAATTAACTAACTAACACTTATAAAGACAATCCTCTTAACTATACAAATAAAGTATCAACTTAATAATCTTTGCTTAATATTAATTAAACCTATTTAAAAACATCTTATTCCATTTAAAATAATATTACAAATTCAACTAAAAATTCACACTACAAATTCAAAATGTAAATAAATAACACATATTTGTCATTGACACCAAACACTGACTACACTAACAAACTAACACTAGCTTTTTAGTTTGTTGTTGTATGAAAGCATCGACCGACATTTTGTTAATTTAGTAGTTTTTCCATGGTTATTAAGATTGGCTAGAAAAAAAGGAATTAAAGATTCTCACCTGAACCCATTGCAGATCGAGTGTAGTGATTTCTATTTGAGGCAGTCTAGAAGCTTCTTCGATCGCACTCGACAGCCTGTTGCCGTATACGAACAGTTCCTCGACGCTTGAACACTGACTTTCGAAGCGTGGGATAATACCCTTGGAAATATTTAAAATAGTTCATGTTATTTATTTATTTTTATAAGAACTTCAGAGCAGTCATGGTATGGTCATAATGAAAGATTAAATGTATGAGTTTATTTACAAACTCTGCACCAAATCGGTTATTAGCGGTTTCAATTGTCTCTTTCAATGCAAAAAACCTAAACGTAAAAACCCTATTGCAGCGACATCTACCGCTTCCAACTGCGAATTCAAACTATCCTGGGACTCAAGCACACATATACCCAGTTGATGTGAAAAATCTTTTAAAAGAAGCCTAGAATCCATTCGGAACGTTATCTACCGAGTCCAATTGAGATGATAACTAAGCTACATATATTGCCGATAAATGTCTTCCTATTAACCCTTGGGTTACTCCTGTGCCACTTGACTTCGCGCCCGTTTACTATACCCGAATTAAGTGAAATATATTAATGGCACTGAAACATTTATTCTTCAAAGGTCTATGCCGTATTTGTCTATACAAACATACAATCAAGGAAAACACAAAAGAAAATAGACAGATTCAGGACAATGCTTTGTGAATTGGCTGTATTTGAGTAATATATAAAATATAATAGGGTTCTGGGTAAATAACTACTTAGAATCCTTGTTTACAATATGTATAAATAAATTCTCAGTAACTTACCGTAAATTACACGCAATTGTTACTATAATAAGCATATCACAAACGATTTCAACGTTATAACATGATTTATTTCATATATAACAGATAAACAAGAAAAGTAAAAATATTTATATGTAATTCCATGAATGTAAATTAACTACTGACAAATATTGCAGTAGATTTTAGATAGGACTTTTTCCAAGCATTTGACACTGGTCTCGATTCATTATAGAGTGTATAATGTTTAGATATTAAATTATTACAATCACGTGTATAGGACATTCGTTCATGAGTGTTTATTTACGTTTATATACATTTTCAGTTCAATGACTGTTGTCAGTGCTATGTTGAGCATACAGGGCATAAGCTTACGGAAGTTGGCGGCGTAACTTCATTAATTCAATGTTATTTAATTTTCACAATCATTAAATAAGTCGTTATATTTTTTAAAATAAGTTAAATTCAATTTTAGCTGATTCTAATATTTTACGGTAATTTTCAGGATCTTCAAATTTTGTTCATGCAAAATATGAAGATCATAATCAAAACCATATGAACAGCAAAATTCGAACTTCATTCTTGCTGTATAAAAACTGGAAATCTTAAAAAAATTACCCATCTTCAAATTTTGTACATTTACAATATGAAGATCATAAAAAAATTAGAACCTTCTATGAACAACAAAATTTGTACTTCGATATCAATCAAATTATCAAATTAAACATGTTATGCGAACGATTGAAATTTCATTTAACTCATTTTGAAATATAACGACTCAGTTGTTTGCTACAGTATATATATATATATATTTATATCATAGGAGGCAAACGAACAGGTGGGTCACCTGATGTTAAGTGATCACCACCGTCCATTGACACTTGCAACACCAGGGGTGTCACAAGTGAGTTGCCAGTCTGTGTTTGGGAGAGAGGGGAGTGAGGAACGGAGAGAAGAAGGGGAGGTGGGTACCCGGCGCTCTCACTGACCGAACGAAACGCAACAATGCAAGCACTGTTATTTCGCCTGCGTGTTTCTGTGGGTCGGGTGGTAGTACCCCGGACGAGCCGACCCATTCATGCTGAAACCAGTAATAGCTTCAGCGTGACTCTACCACCTAAAATCACCATATTTGAAAGCTCATCAATACTCACCTCCGATTCGAGCAATTTGATGACATCCATAGTCGATTCTTCGATGGAATGCCCAACAGTCTGAACGACCAACTCCGGCACTTCAGGGCGCTCATAATCCTGTGTTATTCCCGTGAAACCCTATAACCACAAGTTTAATTATAATAGTTTTAATTAGCCAGGATTATTTTCAAGAGTTATCTTTATAGTAATTTATGATGATTAACATAGTGTTGTCTAAAATAATGTACGACAGTAATCGACTCGTCACTAACATGTTGAACTGTGACTTTTCACGTGATGTCTGAAAGACCTATAATCATATGCAGGAGGGAATCAAATGCATTGCGAGATAACGTCACATTTCACAGTTTTTTTTTTTGCTCATGTCGTAATAGAGATTACCATAAGAAAGAATTTTGTATTGTATAATCGATAATTATAATTATAAGATATAATCGATTTAATAATATAATTTACAATCTATACTAATATTATAAAGTCGGAGAGTTTGTTCGTTTGTTTGGTTGAACGCGCTAATCACAGGAACTACTGCTTCGACGTGAAAAAATGTTTCAGCGTTAGGTAGCTCATTTATCGAAGAAGGCTATCAGCTATATCATCACGGTAAGACCAAAAGAAGCGAAGCACCAATGAAGAATGTTTCAAAATCGTTTTATTCCTTTTCAGAGCTTCCGCTGCGTGGTAGTGTTAGCCAAAAGTAACGAACGAAGTTGCGGGCAGAAGCTAGTGATATATACAATGATAATGATAATTTTAAATCTAAATCTAAATTACATACAAGATATAACACTAAATAAATGAATACGCAACAAGTAAACGCATGTAAGATTTTTACGATTGAGATACTGTTTCTTAAAGTTTCGCTATTAAACAACAATTATAATTTCCCATCCGATATGTTATATAGAGAGACATGTAACTTCGTAATACGAATAAGAATTCAATAGGTATATAGGTAGGTATTATAGCTTAGTGGGTTTTAATGAACCGCGAAAGTAAACTAATAATAATAAACCCATATAGATAATCCAACGCTATTGACCAATTACTCAACATCACTATCATCATCTCTTATTATGTATGCTAATTAAGGTAACGAAACAACTTGTTGAAGAAATACGTGTTCACAAGAAATACACATGAGAACCGTTTATTTTGGATAAAAATACAAAACGAATTGTAAAGGTCACTGAAAAACAAATGAGAATAGAATCCGATTTAAAGATTAACAAGTCAAAGTCCTCACATTATTAGGAATATAAAATATGAATATGTTTTGTATTTAAAAATTATTTGAATGTTAACTTGCTTCTTTGTTAGAACGGGTGTTATTTTGTTTGTATAGAAAAAAAAGGTTCCAACGGTGTAACACTCAAACCAACCTTAGCAGCATCAAAATACACTCAGAAACTAAGAGCTGGAATGATTATATTATAGAGACTTATAAATGTTACGTGTTTCGATGTCATATATAATACCTATATCAACAGTAATAGTTTTATATCCCTATAAGGCTATAAATACATGGACTGACGGACTACTAATATGGCGTCTTACACTATTTGTAGATTGTTGTTCAAAATCATTATGACGAGATAAGATTTATAAAAATAGATATCGACTTTAGATATGCACCCTTTGCACTTATTAGATAACATTTTTTATTTATCATCAGTACAAGTATAACTGTACTAAAGTTGAACTAGTACAATGTACATATTAAAAAGGGATATTTATGAATATATTTGTAAGCGATTCAAGTCTGGACCTACAGACCCGATTCTACGATTTTTCCACTAATAGAAATCTCCGCTCAGCTTAATGGCATATAACTTGTTTTATTGTTAATAAGGTTTATATTATAAATAACACATACAAAGTATTGGCTACTTATTAGCACAATAAACAAGAACAACGTTAACTGAGTACTAAGACCGTGTTTCTCATAAAATTAAAATCATATAACGCGATAAATTTCAACCATTTTTATAAATTGATTTTAATTACGTCAACTAAATTATTTTGTACTAGCTGGCCCGGCCACGCGTAGCTGTGGCTCAGTTATTGTATCATTACATACTGATAAGAGTTCATAATTGTTGTTGATCATATGACCAATAAACATGACTTGACGATTTAAACTATTTTTTTAATATAAAAAAACTATTTTTTATGACTGAAATATAAAAGTTAGACATATGCTTTCGCTGACTTTTTTGTATGCATTATCGAGCTCTACAGATTTTCTTTAGAAATCAATCATATATCAGTCATCGTTAAACTTCGATCAACAATAACTAGATAACGGGTCGGCACGAAAAATACGTCTCGGTATATGAGAGCTCACTTGGAAATGTGTGCCCTTATTTTGTTTAGTTTGTTTGAAACACAGCCAATGTAAGCCCGTTTCACATGCCGCAGTGTATTCAAGAGATGCAAAAATAATACCCGAAAAAGCAATTTAACGGCCAGAGTTTCGCTACTTTCGCTAAATACATGTTGAACAAGTTATATTTGAAGCTTTAAACTAACTAATAATATCAAATTTTGAACAAAATTATCGATTTTAAACCTGTGATTGTATAGATTTGTTTGGCCTCACCAGACACAAACACGCACAATAACGGGAAAACGTACTTTATTCATTACGTGTTAAGGTTGAATTCACACTAAATGTTGTTTATGTTTTTTTTTTTCGAACTGACTACGCTATTGACCAAGCAAGGTCTTAACAGCTTCACTTACAGTGATGTAAGATTTTGCATCACTTTATCGCACGAGCAGCGTACTCGAGGGCTCCACGCCGAGGGAACGGACCTAGGCTTGAGCCGTTGCCGAGGGGGGCCTAGTCTGGTGTGCGGGAGCAAAATTTAACCCCAGAACACGGCGGCGTGATCTGTGGTTACGCGGGCGTGGGCGTGAGCACGCTCTGTTTGGAGAGACAGGCTGGTACTGATCGTTCACTGCCGTTAATTCATCGGGAGGGTCGGTAAACATATATCGCGGACGTCTTTTACAACGCGCAGCGTTTGGTACGGGTTCGTATTTTGCGGCGGATACCACTAACGGACTGGGTTGTTTATGTTATCTTTTCATTATGAGGGGAGTAATTTATTATTTTGCTCGTTTTATCGTAAGTATTAGATAATATTTTGAACATTTATGACTTTATTACAAGGTGTATGGTTGTAATTAGGTTGAACTTAAAACAGTTTTTAAACTTTTTTCTCCTTTTCTTAGTAAAAAAATAGCTACACATAAGTATATATTTACGCGGACGGCTTTTAGCTTCGATTTGTACGTGACCCTTCATCTAGTTATTGTTGATCGAAGCCGTTAAAGCAGCTTTCGTAAGAAACGTTTTCGTTCGACCGCTTTTTCTCAGGCGTACTTTGCAAATCAGACTACCACAATTTTTTTTCTTGCTAATATATAGCCTATGACATTCACAAATAACGTGGCTTTCTATTGGTAAAAGATTTAAAAATCGTTCCGAGTTTACCCCCTACAACCTCACAAACTTTACCTCTTTATAATATTAAGTAAAGAAGAAGCTTGGCCAATGTTTGAACTCGCTCTAATATGGGACAACCTTATCTAATAGAGAATATGAATGTTTTCGACACACAGACAAAATAAACGATCGTGCTATCGGTTCGCTTTATTCCTATCTTATCCGTACCATGGACTGTACATTATCGCAAATTATCCGGAAGCCTCGGCAAAGGCAGTACTCATTTTATGATAAAACGTTATATGAGTACAGATGACGTGAACATATTTCTTAATAGGTATCTAGCTGGTACTATTGATTGATACAGTTGTACCAACGTGTGACAAAGTGTTAAGCATTTAGGTAAATTACGAAATTTTCTTTCTTAAGAGAAACTCTAAATTACCTGTGTGATTGATGGAAGCGTTACTTTGCTTAGTGAAGGAAGTGCAAAGTAACACCCGATCAATTACCGTTAGTTACATATTTTGAAAGAGCAATGTTATAATAAAAATCGAGCAATATAGCTTTGAAAATGATATTTTCATGTCGTCTACCAGCCATAATGTATACATCAATATACAGATCTCTCTATAAATTACCAGGTGTGTATAATATGGCTAGTTTTTTTCTGTATATGTGTAATCTAGCAGAATTTTTGTAATTTCTGGCCGCCCCACACCCTGATCAGCAAAAGTAAGTAATGTTCTTAACCCTCCCCCATAATTACCTAAACATTTATATAAGTTTATTCAAAACTGTTCTAATACAGTAAATAAATACTGCTGACGTAATCACCATCCAGACCCCCCAGAATAAATTACTCAATACACAGTCAATTGTTTTCAGGTTTTTTTTAGCCAAATACATTAAAATACGACTGAATTAAAATTTAAATAAGATTGAATAATTTTTAATATTTATTTATCATCTCTAAAAATTTTAAAGGTAAGCAGAAAAATTACACAATTAAAAACACAGAAAATATACATAGCACCCCTGTATTCTACTAATTAGTTCAAACAAAAACACAACTATTATAAGTGATGAGAAAAATAATTATATTCCTAGTTATAAAAATTCACGTCGAAAAGTAATTAAAATTTACAAAATATTAAATTTAAATTTTATTATCATACATAAACAATACATCTGATACGATTACCAACTGGTTAAATAATTAAGTCTGTTCATGGTATAAATTAACATTTTAAAATATGCACTGTGTGTTCATTTCTAATAGCAGACGAAGTATCAAAAAATGGTGCATTTATAAAACTTAATTATCCGAATTACCTGAACTGAATGTAGTTATGAACAAATCTAGAAATATCTAACAAAATTTATATTGAAACTTTCGTTGTTTAGAAATACCCATTTCAATTATATAAAATTGAAAATAATTTGTCTTTAAAATATTATTATTTGATTTTCACTTCATTCCCTTTCCATTTAAGGACAATAATTTCGAGATGACATATCAGTCATACTTTCACAGCGATAATAAATCATATATATTAATACGTGAACCACAAACTTTGTATCCCTTTTTGAGAGAAATGCACGAACGGATGAACGTGAAACTTGG
Organism: Antheraea pernyi; assembly: GCA_015888305.1. Taxonomy (NCBI): domain Eukaryota; kingdom Metazoa; phylum Arthropoda; class Insecta; order Lepidoptera; family Saturniidae; genus Antheraea; species Antheraea pernyi. Next base: position 714,030 of record MU158859.1, read on the forward strand.
CATAATTAAAGTTTATATGGAGGAGAAGTGCAGAAAGCTATTTATTGTATATAAAATGCATTAGAAGTACATTCAATTAATTAAAATATGCATTACTCACACTACTGCTTCAATTTTACACAACATATACACACACATATAAATAAAAAAGACATTTTGACATCTGTCAATAAAGGACTTCAAAAAAGGTTGTGAAGGAGGTTGCTATGATAGACTGTATGTATTATTTTACTATTACGTTCCAATTACCCTTTTTCATTCTACATTCAACTTTAAAAAATCAATGAACTATGGTCGAATGTCAATCACTGGGCGCCCATTAGTACATATTATTATTTATGAAAAATTTACAGCCTCATTCGTAACAAGCAAGAAATAACGTAACTAACAATTTTTGTTAAGATTTGTTGTACTTGTAAAACTTGAAAAAACGCGACCAAAGTTACAATAATCGCTACTTTAATGTACATTTTATACCTACAGTGAGAAATGTGAACAAATACGAAATACTCGTATTACTGATTGTTTTCTAAATTTCTTAATACTAAAAATATTGACCGAGGCTTCGTATGCTTCAAGATATATTTGACCTATCTTTCGGGAACGGTACTTTTTTTTGGATTAAAGTTACAGTGCGTCTTTTTCGGTACCACTGACTATGTGAATCCGAAGTTGCACGATGATTGGTCGAGAGCGTAACAAACAAACAAACTTACTTTCGCACTTATAATATTAGTTAGAACTTTACCGGATAGTCGAACATAGCAATTGTGTACGGCAAAAACGCGATCACCGCACAAGTGTATAATACCCGCTATAATAATATGCTTCGGCATGTCTCATTTTGCAATTAGGTCAGCTACACCCAGTCGGGTATCAAGGATTTGTGCCCAACTTGATCGCGACCACCATATGCATAATGATACCCCCAAAACTTTTTACAATTTTATAATTTTTATAATACCAGTAAGCGTGACCGAACGTAGTGCGCATGAGTAGCTTGTGTCAGATTAGCGACGCGTAGTAAGGGGCCTGTGTACATCCAATATTGATATTCTATATTGAGATTGTGCAACCTATCATATATTAATTATAAATTGTATAAAAAGTTATATAATTATTGTTTCGAGTGCCAATAGATGTTAAAACCAAACTATTCAATGGAAATAATTCACAGTATATATATATATTTAAAAAAAAAATCAAAACGAAAGTTATTGTATTGAGTTTTCACTTCTGTCAACAGTCCTTATGATCACAGAGTAAGTTATATAAATAGAGGTCGCACTCGTTATTTTCAATCAGCGCCTCTATAATATGAGTTTCGAACTAATATTGTTGGTTATAAATGTACATTTATAGCTATGTATGTATGCATATAACGGTACTGCATAAGTTTTTGATCATTTTTATTTGTAATGAATTTATTCATCGTAAGGCATATCTAAATCCAAGTATGTATATGCAGGAGTCAATGTTTATAAGTAGATCCGGAGATAGATAAATTTGTTTGTGGGAGACAAGAAAATTTAAGGGAGCACACTCTCATAACAGCCACGTAAACAAACTGAATGAAAACAAATATTTGAAAGTTGTCAGTTTGAAATGTCAAAATTAATTGTCGTCCACCATCTTTTGTTATCAAACTTGCCAAAAAAAAATTATATAACAGTGCTATCTAGAGAGTGGATTGATAAAATTATTGTTTCGAGTGCCAATAGATGTTAAAACCAAACTATTCAATTTAAATAATTCACACTATATATATATATATATTAAAAAAAAAATCAAAACGAAACACAGTTATCGTATTGAGTTTTCACTTCTGTCAACAGTCCTTATGATTGCTTCGATTTTTTTTAACTAAAGTTTTAGCGTTTCAACACAATCTCACCTGATGTTCAATGACGTTGTGACCTAAGATAGTAGACACAATAAACCTAAAGGGACTGGCTCTTGAGTATAGCCGTCGGAACACACCAACAGGCCTAAGATAGTAGACACAATAAACCTAAAGGGTTCTCTTGAGTATAGCCGTCGGAAGAGTCAGACTTTCGACTCGAGGGTGATAGCTAACCTAACTTAGAAAAAACCTGCCACTATGATATAGGTATCATCAATTATCATTATCCTTCACCGAAAGCTCCGATTCATTTGCAAGGATTCGAACCTACGTTCCTTAGTAAGCCGTAATCGTTTCAACCTACCTTTATCTGCCCATCTCTCGCTTTCTTATAGAGACCTTTAGTGTCTCTCTGCTCGCAAACTTCCAACGGCGTATCGATGAAAACTTCGAAAAACGGCAAATCCGAATCTGTATGGATGCGACGTGCGACTTCACGATCCTATAAAAAAATTAACACTTTATATATTTGTATATCAATGAACAGTCTCAGATATAGTGTATTATAGTAACTGATACACACAACTTCCTATGCGTCATTTATTATCTTAATTGTCTTCTTATATTTAAAAGGGATTCGGGAGCGTTTTCAACGAAAGCTCGCAGGTGGCTCGACTTCTTTCGACACTTCCAACATTTATCGTTATATTTCAATCAATTTACACAAATTCTTGACAAATTATATAACTAAACCTTCCTCATGGATCACTCTATCTATTAATCAATTCAATCAATTTACACAAATTCTTGACAAATTATATAACTAAACCTTCCTCATGGATCACTCTATCTATTAATCAAAATCGCATGAAGATCCGTTCAGTAGTTTTTCGAGTTTATCGCAAACAGACTGACAGACCCGGCCGCGGACTTTGTTTTACAATATCTATGTAGTAATGCTGAAAGAAACATAACCCGAAACAAAAAATTAATCATTGTAACCTTAATCCTTTAATGTATTATTCTGATTTCCTTTTATATTTCCCACGGATACATTTCCATATTACTTTAATATTATTAACAATTAATTTTAATCATATTAAATAAAATAATTGCTCAATGTTTACAATTAGTTTCTTTGCAGTCGTTATATTTTAGTACCTTTTCGACATATTACATTTTTTTTTCGAACCGACTATGCTATTGATCTAGCAAGGCCTTAACAACTTCACCGGACTACGAATTACATTTATAGAGTAAGAAAACAATACTTTAATGATACCAAAAATATCACAACACAAAAAAAAAACAATTAACCCTTTTAACCTTGTACATATCTCTAATGTATAATTTTCTAACTTCCTCATATATTTCCTACGCTACATTTCCATAATTTTTGAATAATTATCTTAATACATTTTAATTATATCAACAAAATAATCACTCAAATGTTTAAGATCAGTTTCTTCGTATTCGTTATATTCTAGCCCTTTTTATAATATTTTTTTGCTAAATAATTAAAAGAATGGTTTCGTTACTGCCGTTTTAAATTGTAAGTATTCATTTATTTACAATTTCATCTAACATTTTGGATTACAAAAAATGTAAAACTAGTTATTACGACTGTACGATAATCATAAAATTAAATTTAACTCGGAATTAATCTAATTTCATAATTGGTTATCAACGAAATAAACAACAGATCTGGGACAAAGCACACGACCCACATATGTGAAAAGATAAACAGCTATTTTAATAAAAGTTATAATATTCGTCAAAAACACGTCGAATAACATATTTGTTTATAAATAACTGATACAGACTTTAAATACTCAGAACTTATAGCAAACGGAAAATGTTTTTTTTTTTACTCTAAGGCTCGTTTTAAATGAGTAGAAATTTTTCACGTAATTTTAACTATTCTACCATAGTTTTCCACGTGCGAATAAGCAATTAGTGGGCGGTAAACGAATAATCGCACTTATCGCCACAACCAATCAACTGTATATAGATAAAATTTATCCACAAAAAATCAACATAATGAGTGTATGTGGACTAAATAAATTAACAATAACTTGCAAATGACTCATTATTTCAATTAATATGATAATATTCCCCACGCTTTAATAATACCAAATTAAGACGTAAATTTAATATTCAATTAAGATATAGGCAGTAAGTAGGTACATAGTATGTACACAAATATTACTTGTATTTTTTTAAATTATACATTGTTTGATTTTAATTAATCTCTCATGTCTTTCACACGCATTCCGGTTTTTTATATCTATACTATTACGACAAAGAGAAGGATTTGATTATTTTTGTTTGAAATGGAATACGCTCAAAAATACTTAACCGAGTATCCAAAACCCACATTAACACGAGTGAAGCTGCGACTAAATGCTAGTAAAAATAAATATATATTGAATCAAAATGTGAAAATTCACGAAATGTATAGTAAAAAAGTTTAAAAACACCGATTCTAAGTTAGTATAGTATTTTCGAAAATATGTATTAATATTTAGGAAGTGTTTCTCAAACTTCGGCAAATTTACAATTTGTAAGTTATATTGGCAGGCTATATTTTAACTCGAAATGTTATTTCTTAAAAAGATTTAATAATTAATAAATTCATGTATATTAAATCTACCCTAATATTATATAACAGCGAATATGGATTTGATTGTTTGTTATGCGTTCACGGATTCGTACTAAACCGAGCATCATTAAATTTTGCATACAGGTTTTGAAAGGTAGGTGGAATCTACATAGACGCGGGCAAAGTCGCAGACAAAAGCAACTGATCTCATCACTACATATTATAAATATTATAAAACAAAGTCCTCTGCCGCGTCTGTCTGTCTGTCTGTTCGCGATAAGCTCTAAAACTACTAATTGGATTTTCATGCGGTTTTCTTAATAGATAATAGATTATAGATATTCTTAATAGATTCACGAGGAAGATTTAGGTATATTATTTGTAGATTGGTTGAAATAGAACGGTAATTGTTGGAAATCGGAAAAAGTCAAGCCACGTGGGAGCTTTCGTCGATAACGCTGCCTATAATACCTTTGAAATATAACAACACAATTGAGAAACGCAGACAAAGTAGCGGGAATCAGCTAGTAATTGTATAAAAAATCCCATTCGTGCTAAGCTCCAACCTATATAGGTACCTTTGTGTACACAGCTCAAAGTGTCAAATTACACTGTTAATAATAATGACCTGTGTTAGAAAAAAACATAACTATTCTATAGAATAAAATCTATTTTACCTCAGCAAAAGGCGAGACGAAACTGCAAAGGCAAACGACCCCACTGTCTGCGAAAAGCTTGGCCACCTCGGCTACTCTTCTGATATTTTCCTCGCGGTCTTCTTTCGTGAAGCCGAGGTTCTTATTCAGCCCTGTCCTGATGTTATCACCGTCCAATCCGTATGCTGGGATACCTATTTATAAAGTAGAGAATTAGAGATAGAGCATTATTATTTATAAGAAACTTAAAATTAAAACGTAACGCCATCTATGAGGTAATTATAACAGTTGGTCTTATAGTTTTTTGTCAACAAACCAATTTAAAGCGACATCTGTTCGAGACTGATGAAACTTAGAATTAACAACAATAATCAACATTGACAATCACTTATACTAAAAAATATTGCGGCCACTAAACGAAATATAAATTATCCTATTTCTCAATAAATTGGAATAAGTTATACATAAATGCCAACTTTTATGAAGATCGGTTTAGTAGTTTCGGAATCATAGAGTCATTTGACAGTCTTTCGTTAATGTTTGATTACTGTTACCTGTTACTTTTATTATCAAGTTTAATGAGAATTATACATTTTTTTAACTATCTCACTAGATGGCAAATAACAATGTGGTTCAAGATGATAAATACACTAAAGCTAGAGAGACTGAGTCTCGTATAGATGATAGATAGATAGATGAGAGATGGATCCTTGGTGACAGGTTTTCAATTTTTCAATGATAAACACACTAAAGCTAGAGGGACTGACTCTCATATAGATGATAGATAGATAGATGAGAGATAGATGTTTGGTGACAGCCAGCCAGGCTAGCCAGGCGGGCTTAAAAAACCATACCAACAATACTACGGTTTCATCGCGATGCTGTCCTTCACTGTCACTCGATAGTGTTACCAATATAAATTAGTAAATGTACGCGAATACCGAAAAATTCGTCGGTACATGCCGAGTTTCAAACCTGCGGATAACGGATTGATTTTCCCCGGTGATACCACTAGACCACTGTGAGTTCGAAATCGGTTACGTGGTCAAATCTTGAACAGGATCTCCCGCTCTTTAATTTGACAATAGCTGATATCCACGTTCACTTTGGCTGCGTTGTTTATTTACTTAACAAGTTATTTAATAAACATTAAAAAAATAATAATAGAAAAACCTATTTTTTGCTTATAACATTTCTTTGTAAATAATTTTATCTGTCTACTTCCGCTCTCCTGCATATGCGCAAGACAAGCTTGCCTCACTTTTTCACGGCAAGAAAGCATACATTGCTGTACGCGTGGTGCTCATAAAAGTCGTTGTATCTTAAAATTTTCATAGCTATCTCTATATTTAATGAAGATATCGTGATATATGTTGCAATAAGGATCAAGTGTCTTAGAAAGAAGACCAAAAACGAATGGTCGAAATCTCGCAATTAGTTTTTGTGTGATGCGAGTACACCGGCAGATCTTTACAATTTTATTAATATACATAGCTGCTGCCCCGTGCAACTTCGTCTGCACCAAATTGGTTATTACCGGTTTCAGCTGTATTTTTAAACGCGAATAATCTTAAAAAGCTTAAACACGATTGCAGCGACATCTAGCACTCCCAATTGTGAATCCAAACTATCCAGGGACTCACTCAAACATATAACCAGTAGGTATGTGAGAAATCTATTAAAATAAGCCTAGAACCCGTTCGCAGCATTACCTACCAATTCCAATTAAGATAAAAACTAACCTACATATATTGCCGATAAATGTCTTCCCAGTACCCCTTGTAACTTCATCACTTAACATTCTGTAAAAACTAAACTTTATCTATATTAAATTTCCCTTTTGATTTAATTGTTTGTTTTATAAGAACTTGTAAAGTAGGTGTACGTGAAATCTGCATCCAAACTTAATCTTGTCAAATTTGTTTTATTTTTGACATATAAACTAAGAAGAAGAACTAAGAATAATATACCGTTCTAACAGAGAAAGAATTTTACAAAATCGGATCAGTAGTACCAAGGATTCCCCGAAAACAAAACTTTACCTCTCTTTATAATAATTGGTCTTTACCTATGAAAAGTATAGTAATTGCAAACACCTTAACTAATTATTTTAATCGTAGATTCACAAACTTGAACTCGACTACTTCAAGACTCAACAATATTTAGAAAACTAATTTTATCAAATATCGAAACAACACACGTACTGACATAGCTCTAATTGAGATTCCTCTTCTACGATGCAATATAACTATTATATGGGTTTGTGTTTTAGAAAAAAATCTTGTCACCTTTGTTTAACAAACATTTTTTTATACAATAAAATAAATGTAACAACATATAAGTGACAGTTTGGTTTACACATACTTTTCATGTGTGGTTGATAATTACGCATATAAATGTCATGTAGCCATAGCTCAATTATAACGTAATGTACATTATACGGATCGACGAAGGCATCGGTTCGGAACCCAACGATAATTCTTTTTTGTTATTTTTTTTTTTAAGTAGCATAGGCAGATGAAATGTAGCTTAATTTTTTAGTTTATCTGCCTGTTATATATAGCATAAAAAATTACTAAAATCCGTCAAGAACTTCATAATCTACAAATTGTTGACTTTCGTCCGTTATCCCGGAGAACCCTTTGCGCTTTATGGCACAAAAAGTATCTTAGATGTAACCTTGTAATATTAGTTATCAGTGTATCAAAATTGGTTGAGTACTTTCAAAGTGATACGTGTTCAAAGGGACAGACAGACAGATAGACAGGCAGAGAAACATTGTAAAAGGATTATTTTTGGCTTCTATATCAGTAACAAAGTCTATCCCGATTATAATTTTCAATGAATATTTAATGTACAGATATGATCTCGTTACAGTTTAATTATATGTATAGAAGATTGATGACAAAAAGAGTAGTATATGATTGGATCTGAGTTTTCGGTACAATTACGGAAGCACACTAAACACATAATTTACAACTTACAATTAAAATGGCCCTTATAACTGTAAATCGGTCTCTCATTGCGATTTGAATGTAATTCGTTTGACGCGCTACCAAAACACGCTACCACCGAACCGATACGTGTAGCGTTGAAGGAACGCGTCTTGATTATACAATAAAGGTATTTGATCAGTTGCTCGCTAAATACAGTAAATCTAACAAGGCCACTTGAAATAAAAAAATTGTCCGATATTTAATATAAATAATGAATTGCGCGTGGCGCGGTGACCTTGTAACGACATAAGTATAACAGTAATATATAAATTATAAACCAAACGAATGTTTATTACAAGACCTATAATATTGATTGAAACACAATAAGAACCTGAAAGTTTATTAATTTGCTAACTTAATTCATTCCATGTTTACCTACGAGCTACATGGTGTTTCGTAGCGATAAATAGAAATAAACAACGTACGCGAATAGATTCCATTTGTTTACTAAAGTTTATAGACCATAACGAAACTAAAGGTGCGTCAGCTGTGCACCACAAGCTCTTACAATATTATACATTACTGTGACATTGTTAGAGCACCATAATTAAAAAAAAAGACAATAATAACAACTATAACATTCTATTTTCACGGTCAGTTCAGTGAACTCATTGTGGCATATAGCACACTATATTACATTTATCGTATTGTGCTAAAGCTTTTTCTAAGTCCTGCTGGATATTTACCATCCTCAACTTTAAAATTCTCTCACCAAGAACCCGTTGGTGTGTTCCCGATGCTACACATGACAGTCCCTCTTTAAGTTTAACGTACTTAGCTCTTAGACCACATCGCCCTTAAACATCAAGTGATAGTCAAACTCTAAAACTATAAAGAAGAAAAAGAAGTGTTTTTTGGCAAAGTTAAAATTGTCCACAAAAGTTATTGCATTCACTTGTGACTTAGCGTTAGTGTACTCGGATACTGCGTCGATAGACGTAGATTCAAATTCTGGAATGAGTCAGGGTTTTCAGTAAAAATACAGATATGAAACCATAGCATAGTGGTTGGGATTTTTCTAGTGCCAAACTTTTTTTTTATATCATAGGATGCAAACGGGTCTAATGCCTAACTAGCTAAGGCCCTCTAGTTATAAATCTTTCTTCAAGCACCTATAGGTGTGTTTAGGGAGTGGCACAAGGGACAAGTCCTGCTCTATGTATTGCACGTTACCATGTTAGACCACAACATCACTATCATTTTCATTTGTGAAGTAAAATGGACGCTAAAGTCTATAAAGCGTAAAAAATGTTCATCGTTGTATATTAATAATTGCGTCGGTGTAATTATCATATTATTATAAGTAATATTATTAGCTTTATTTCCGGACGAATATATTTACAGAATTTCAAATGAGTGATCATTATAATTAAGCTATATATAAATTAGGTACAAAGGTTAAAAAATAATTTATTAAATTTTTTAAATGACAGAGAATAATAGCCAATTATAATATTAAAATGCGTTTCAAAAATATTATTATAGTTTT
>MU158859.1:724497-754858 GCA_015888305.1 Antheraea pernyi
CTGTATGTATTATTTTACTCTTACGTTCCAATTACCCTTTTTCATTCTACATTCAACAATGATATTATAACATACAACTATTGTTATAATATTTATCCCTTTAAAAAATCAATGAACTATGGTCGAATGTCGACCACTGGGCGCCCACTAGTTATAAGTAAAAAGCTGTAGATACGTTACCTACATGACATTTTGACAAAACAAATGGCACGGTAACGCACACATACGTAAAGTAATATTGTAACGCCACACTGTTTTAGATAAAATGTGGAAGTAAGATGGCATATTCTCAATAGCGGTAGTGAAAAAGAGATACATAGTTATATGTTGCTTAGATACGGGTGGATTGACGGGGCAGTTGCAAAAATAAGCTAGTTGGCCAAGTTTTAACAAGGCGCTGTCGAAATTAAGGCGCTTATTATATCTACACAGCTTTTTGGTTATAATATCATTAGCTCTAACATGTTATGGGTTCATCGCGATTTTAACCTTCACCGAATAACCTTAGAGTAGCCTTCATAAATGAGGCATCCAGTTGACCTCTATAATTACCATCGCTTTAATGCAAGAATCTATAAATTGCACTACTTCTTACCTTTCGATACAAGATAGGCTTCCAGTGCGAAGGCTATGCTCGTTTTTCCGGCACCACTGAGGCCAGTGAACCAGACAGTGCTGCCTCTAAACGCTCTGCTACCGAGAGCCCTGCTTCTTTTCGCTCTGGACACTTGGTGCTTCTGCTCTACTACGTTTGTAGCCACTTGGGCGCACTGAAACAATTTTTTATTTATGAGTATTTCATATATGTTACTGTCAATATGACAGAAGAATGTAAAATAAGAATACCGCGATGTTTTGACTTGCGATAATTTTTTCCCCTGGTTGTTAGAATTATATTATTGTGGATTATATATTTTATTTTCCTCAATAAATTGTCCTAATAATATTAAAGATTAACAACGCTCATGTGTATAACATAATCTCTCCTACATTAATATACATTTGCATTCGTTTTTATTTTATTTTGCCAAAGTTCTCTTATTTTAAATTTCAATTATATTACTTTCATCACAATGGCTTAGTAAAAAAACAAAAATCAACCAAATATCACGATATGATCGAGGGTGCATAAAAAAATTAGGATATTTGCAATTTGTCACAATCTCCGACTTTTCCTTATAAACGTCTCGACAATTTTCACTGAAACCTTTTCACTCATCGTTACGTACAGAATAAAAAAGAATTAAATACACATATTCATAATTTTCATCGCGAATTATGGCCTTCAGTTCCTACAAAGATATAAAATAATAATAGCAAACCAAGAATTCTCAGTTTTTGTTGCATTTTTCAATTTTCCGAACAACTTTTCCAATTCTCTGATATATCAATATCAATCGTTATATTTACACTAGCGGTTCGAGCGGACGTTGTCCTGTCTTGATGATAAAAAAATTCCTAAAAGCCAACCGCAGCGCCACCTACCGCACCCAATCTAGACCATTCTCGGATCCACTCGAACACGCACACAAAATTTCATCAAAATCGGTCCAACCGTTTAGGAGGAGTTCAGTGACATACACACGTACATAAGAAATTTATATATAAAGAAGATAAGAATAAAAACACATAATTATGCAGTTCTCTTGAAAGGAAACAGTTGCACACTTTATGTTTTTTTACACCAGCAAAAACCCGGAAATTGAGCATTGTCATGGATTGGTTGAAAAATGAACACAATAAAGTTCGACCGCAATCGAAGGTCAAGTTGAAGTCGGGTTCTTTAAAACAGATTTCACTCAAATCAGACGTTCTCTATTCTTTAACTATTTTAATCGTGCATATTTAATTGTGGCTTTTCGACTTCCTTAATTGTTATTTACTACTTTAATTGAAAATACTCATATACGTAATTATATGCCCAACATCATTATATTCGGTGTATAGCGCTTTATCGTTATATTGTTTTGTACTGGAAATCATCGATTTTTTAATATTTACTGATAATATTTTTTATTTTTCGGTATGGAGAATTTTGATTAAAATTTTGTAACATTAAAATTTCAATAGTAGCGCAGCCATAAAAGTAAAATCGTTAATAATTAAATTAGTTTGATTTTTTTTTCCAAAAAGCTGAGCGTAATAAAGAAAACAAATTAGACTTTAAGGCTGTTTAATTTTGGACAAAGCCCCCCTGATCACGCTTTCGTGAGTTTGAATACTTGGATCCGAAATTAAATGACGTATTAAAAATGTAGAGCTAATAAAAATTAGCAAAATTCTGTAAACCTTTCACATATATATACTAATATATAAAGCTGAAGAGAATCTAGACATTAACTTCAGCTCAGAAGAACAATAACACTTTTGTATTTTTTTTTTCAAATAGGATCTATGCTGAAGTATTACACGTGAAATCGGAGTACACTTTAATAGGTATGTTGCTGATGATAAATCCCATCCCATTCGATATACTATTAGTATTCATATATCTAATTTACACGTTACATGTTACAGTTGATGGCGTTCGTATCGTAGTTACAAATGTTTTTGAAAAAGCGTTTCTGTAATGTACACACCCACTCACAATTTTACATTTCTTTAATAAATTTTTAAAAAGCGCGTGCGGAGCCGCGGTTACAGCTAGTATTTAATAAAAGGTTAGACAAACAAATGTACGGAGGCATCGCAAGTATGAAATAAAAATTTCGCATCAAAATGAATAAAGTGCGAATATTCTAACCAACATGATGAAATTTCGTAACAAAGTTTTTTTACAACTATGTGTTAATTTTGTTGTTTTATTATATATTAATTGATCTAACATTTTTTTTCTCATACTGACTACGCTATTGACATAGCAAGGTCTTAACAGCTTCACCGGACTACTAAGGCGACGGCTTAAGGCACTCAGCCCATTTTATTTGACAACTAGCTCAAGGGTGCACGGCACACCTCGGCTTGGGCTGTTGCCTGATACATGCAAATTGCGACCTATCTGAGCTAACCTTAGCAAAGCTAACTATTTATACATATATGAGTTGTTGAAACATATATGTGTACCAAGCATACATACGTCAACAACTCTTATATATATATTTCGTGTCGGATAATTTTCTAAACTATTTCAGTATGATAAGGGGAAAAAAAACTCTTCCATTTGCATGTGTAAGCGTGTATGCGTGCACGTGTGTGGAGGTGACATGTAACTTCTGTAGTGCAGCGCCTAATAAATAAAAACGAAGTGGATGCACAGAATCGCTTGTAGTTGCAGTTAACCAACCAGTTTTAAACTCGTTCGTTCGCGTTCCGTTTCTCACATACTTTGATTATACATTCTAGATTTTTTTTTATGTCATTGGTGGCAAACGAACAGGTGGGTCACCTGATGTTAAGTGATCACCACCGTCCATGGACACTAACAACACCAGAGGTGTCGCAAGTGTGTTGCCAACCTGTGGTGGAAGGGTTAGGGGAGGGAGAGAAGAGAGGGGAGGGGAGGTGGGCCTCCGGCGCTCTCACTGACCGAACGAAACGCAACAATGCAAGTATATCTAATGTACACGTTACATGTTACAGTAGATGGCGTTCGTGTCGTAGTTACAAATGTTTTTGAAAAAGCGTTTCTGTAATGTACACACCCATTTACATATGATAATTATATTGAAAAATCAACAATTTGTATCATATAAAATCAATATAATAGATAAATTTCTGATTATCATTTCGATTATGGAAATAAGATAGCCAAGTAGTGACGTGAGTGTTAAAATTCAGGAAACAGTAGCGGACTAAACCCGTCGACGCGACGCAACCCGTAGCGTCGAATCTACATGAGACCTTCGACACTATTACCAGAATAAAAAGCTAAGGAACTCCCAGGTGGAATATTTTAATATATATAACCAATGTCAACAATACACAATACAGAATATTTTTTTAAGTGAGCGATAGTCCTACGATTCGATAAAAAATAATGTTCTATAGATTTCAATGTTTTTCTTTCTCTCTCTCTCTCTCTCTCTCCCTCTTTTTGTATATATTTCGAGTGTATATATAATAAATACATTATCTCACTCTTACACAGCCTAAAACCCATATATACATTTATAGCCATCTCTTGTTCGTTACACATTTTCGTTTCAAATCCAATTCACGTCGTCCCAAAAAAAGTATCACTTCAAAAACACATTTTATTCACATTATTCAAGGTATGAATCTTTGTAAGCAATTATTTCCATATATACATTTATAGCCATCTCTTGTTCGTTACACATTTTCGTTTCAAATCCAATTCACGTCGTCCCAAAAAAAGTATCACTTCAAAAACACATTTTATTCACATTATTCAAGGTATGTATCTTTGTAAGCAATTATTTATGATAAATCATTCAATTTATTGCTATGGAATCAACTCGCCCACTATTTAGTAGAATTGTGTTGGGGGCAGTAGTACTACCGCCAAAAACTACATGACACTCGAGCACCTCGCGACTAGTAAGTTCTGCCAAGTCATTCGAATTATCTTGGCGTAGAGAGTCTGTGCCCAGTCATTAAAAGTACCAACCTATTACGATTGAACTAAGGATCAATCCTATTATAGTGAGTTACATTAGCTATATACTGCACAGACTAAAAAGATCTTTGTTCTAGACTACAATCCTAGTAGTGCATGTCACTGAGTTAATAACCGGTATTTATGTAACGCTCCGCAGCCATTATGCATTAGCATTGAATTATTTACATGTGTAGTGCAGAAAACGATTGATCATCTATACTAATATTATAAAGAGGTAAAGTTTGTGAGTTTATGACGTTGTAAGGGGTAATCTCAGGAACTACTGGTCCGATTTGGAAAATTCTTTCAGTGTTATATAGCTCATTTATCAGGGAAGGTTATAGGCTATATATCATCACGCTACGTTCACGTTTCCCTCTTGATAGCTTCCGCTGCGTGTTAGCGTTAGCAAACAGTAATTATTCCACGCGAACGAAGTCGCGGACAGAGGCTTGTTTTATATATATCGAAAGCAGAGATAACGAGCACCGATTATGTGAATTTCGAACTAAAGTACTACCCACTAAAATTCATACAATAAGTATTCAAATAAGAACCATTCTTTCATACGAATAAGGTCTAAAATTAACAGAAATAGATGAAATAAATATTTATCGAAATACCCCAAAATGGCGATAGTGTAGTAAAATTATGTCCGGAAGGAAGTTATCAATTGAGGTATATTTAGAACTTTTGTTACAATAACCCCGTCTGGGTTTCACTTGATTCGCAAACTCTTCTAATGTAAAGAATCTACAGCCCCTTCAGGCCGTATTTTTTAATAATCACTTTCGTGTAATAGTGTTTAAACAGGACTCGGTTGCCAGTAATGAAAACAAAAGAATAAATCACTTTCGTATTTGACAGTTTTCACAGACAGCTACACAGATTAATAATTCATATTTTGATTGAACACGATGTCATTTATCATTCGACAATACCTAAACGATTTGAGCAGGTTTAGTACAAGCAAATATCGTTGACATCCATTTCAAAACAAAGGTTTCATCTAGTATCTTTTATTTACATACTTTTAAAAATAAGTACGTACTTATTGTACGTACGTTCATTCACTGTTTTAGCGTTAGATTAGAACATGCTACTTAAGATTATCACGATATGCACCTCTTTAGACCTATTTCAGTTATATTAGAAGCTGGTAGGTACTTATTATTTATTATCATATACAAAAGTAGATGTGCCAAACTTTTGAGTAATAACCAATTCGGTTTTTCTTTTTTACAATTAGACCGCAATAAATGTGTCATGTTTTTCTACAATTTCGTTGTACTATTTTATCTTTAATCGAAAGAGTATATATATACCATTTGACAAATTTAAAATGTACATCACTCTCATTTAACACATAAGTATATTACGAAAACAAAAAAAAGTGTTTTTTTTTATTAAGGTACTTGTGTATTAAATGCACCGCGCTCGCCGACCGCAGCCGCGGCCGGCTCGCGTTATTTTTTTTGCAAGTCTAACCGAACTTGCATTTTGCATTTAATACACAAATACCAAAGTTAATAGTGGAACTTACACCAAATTCGACTACAGATGCACTATACCTATTTCTGCCGCAAACCAAAAGTTCTTGTTGCTTGTGTTTCGTTCCTATGAGTATGGTTGGCAACACCAAGTTATCTTGTAACTTTCCAATTTAATCTTGGATTCAATTTAATCTTCAGAAGTAGAACCTATTTTTCACTGGCGTCCTGACTGTGACCTATCTTAAATAATGGTTGAGTGTAATGACAACTTCACATCAGGTGTATTTTTATCACGCTTTTATTAGCTTCACCTGTATGTATGTATGTAACAGATCCCTTTGAGCTCGATTTTGTCCTACTTTGAACGATCAGATTTAATTCAAATGCACACCTGTCAACGGTCGACATTATTTTTTTTGCAAGTCTAACCTAACTTGCATTTTGCATTTAATACACAAAGTTAATAGTGGAACCTACACCAAATTCGACTACAGATGCACTATACCTATTTCTACCGCAAACCAAAAGTTCTTGTTGCTTGTGTTTCGTTCCTATGAGTATGTTTGGCAACACCAAGTTACAAGAGGCTTTCCAACTTAATCTTCAAAAGTAGAACCTCTTATTGACTGGCGTCCTGACTGTGGTGCTATCTTAAATAATAGTTGAGTGTAATGACAACTTCACACCAGGTGTATTTTTGCTATTTCTAACCGCAATACATGTCATACAATCGATATTTTTCAATTGTCTGAACGCACTAATCTCTGGACATGGTCACATCTGAATTTATTTTATTAATTCTATAGTCTTTTTGTTGAGAAAGAAAAAAATACTATCTAACGTCACACCACGAACCTTAGAAGAAGAGCGATTACCATACAAAGTGTAAGTTAAAAAGTTCGGTAAGTGAAAATGAAGTAATAATAAGGGGCGGGCAGGAGGTAAGAAAAACGAAAAACCGCAAACGAAAACATACGGTTATAGGGAGACAAGTTCTTACGCGACCGTCTTGGCTTGCGACTGACGTAAGCGGGCTGAGGTAACATGTCGGTTTTCCTTCTTCACTACATTACACAGGCCCCGCTAACATCTAAGTCGGCCCTTTTTTTTTTTTGTAACGGGGGGATAATCCTACATGGATACCCTCACGCCGTCGGGGGCAGCGTGAGGGTATGTCAGACTCCTACTGACTAAAAACCCCCCGGTGTACGTCTGCCGCTATAGTCGGGGCGAGATTGCAATTTCAGCTAACGTAATCCAGCGCGTAATAAATAAATGATATCGGACCACCTACAACGATATGGTTTTATTTGCGCTATTTGACATCGATAAGAAGACGTGCAATATACTAATAGATTACAATAATCACCTCCAATCTTCTAATCTACTAACACTTACTTCTAAGGAAAGGCATCGCTTTATACAATACAACACACACACAGAACAATCACAGTACAACACCACGGCGAGTAAGTGATATAATCACCGAGATATCTATAGCAATGTATTTTTCCACATGACAACGTCGATAAAAAAATGTACAGGCATTTTTATTCGTGTTTCATTATGAAGGAAGCTTAGATAAATATATCATATATTATGAAGTGAATTAAGATATATGCAAAATTATGTAATTAAATGCATGAAATTTGACACACGTTGTCCGTAAAGATTATGGGTAACACCGCTGTAGTCGTCTATTTAATCTTGTCGCATTATAAACCTTTTTGCTCGGAAGAGAAGAATATCCAATAGAAACACACCAGCACTGGGATAGATATATTTTGTATTCCAAATTGACAGCAACGTTAATCCTACTTAATGAAAATGGAATTAGCGGAAGACGGGGTTCGAAATGACTGTATAATAATTAATCTTCGCGTAAAATGAAAATACACTTTACACTTTTTCTCACAATTTTATAAAAGGTACAAATATCAAGTTAACCTGATGGTAGGTGAATGGTGGTAGAGCCACGCTGAAGCTATTACTAGTTTCAGCATGAATGGGTCGGCTCGCCCGGGGTACTACCATACTCTCATAGAAAACCGACTTGAAGTAACAGTGTTTGCATTGTTGCGTTTCGTTCGGTCAGTGAGAGCGCCGGAGGCCCAGCTCCCCTCCCCTCTCCTCTTTCCTCTCCCTCTCCCTCCTCTAAACCTTCACCCCAAAGGGTGGCAACGCACTTGTATGTTGTTAGTGGACGGTGGTGATCACTTAACATCAGGTGACCCATCTGTTCGTTTGTCATCTATGACATAAAAAAAACCTGTATGAGATGTATAATTCGCAAATGCACAATGTTTTAATGGATATAATATTTTTATTTTCTTATGCACAATACTTATTTGTTTTCATAATAATTATACGTACTTTTAACGTTTGAAGAAAAAAGAATTCATATCTACACTGACTAGTGCTGCCTCCAGTATTCAGTAATCAAACGGGGTGGTAAGGATCTATACGAGACTAAGCCCTGTTTCAGAATGCGTATCACTGTAAATGCTAGCGGCATCTACTTACCATTTGAACTACATGCATCCGCTCAAGTACCGAACCCACCTACACTCTAAAACAGGCCTAAGTAAGTCGCAACAATTCGTACATAACAACAAAAACGTTGGGGTGTAAGGGGTGTCGAATAACATCCAAGACTTGAGACATCCAAGCCAACCTCACCTGCACGTGGTGCACCCTGCTGAATAACGAACGAGTCAATCGCAAAAGCGGGGTGGTAGGGTTTTACAACTTGACTGGGTCGCAACCACCATATATATGGCGAAAAAGCCCGTATTAGTGATTCACTTCTGCGGGTCGCGTTTCGGGATCAGCCTGTGCATATCCAGCTTTTCGCGGGCCGGCATGACAGCGGCGAACGGCGATGGAGTGTGTCACTCGGTGCTCGCCATTGTTTTTGGATTGTACTATGCTTACCATCAGGCACAGTGCAGTCATATTGCCGTGCTACAATTTAAAAAAAAATAAGCATCAGAGACTACTATTTGTTTGTAACATTTCGGAATTAGTAGTTAGTGTATATCTTGCGAGTCGGCATGACAGCGACTAATGCCGATGGACCATATATCTGGCGATATTCACCGTTGTTTTTAGAGGACACGGATTACCAGGCTTCAATAAAACCCTTAATATCTATTGTTTATACAGTAGGGTAATTAGAATACGAATTTTCCCAATATTCAAGCACACCAGAGAACCACGAATATCCAAATATAGAAACATCGTATACGCATAAGTAGAATGGATATTTCGTGCGTTTAGTACATAAATTCTTATTAACTTAGGGTAATTAAATGTACTTAATAATAATCGGTATGCTACTAAGTAACCTTGATCTACCAAAGTACTCACGAATGATTCGAACACGAATTTGATATAATAGTTAAATGAGTCCAACGCGATCCGAATAACATCATGATCTGGACAAGACCTTCAAAATGTGAATGAATACAAAAGTAAAACCTCGACATTGAGGAAGTACGTGGGAACATATTGTTTCCTACAATTTTATTTCTTAAATCATGACAATTATTATTAAATACTAGAATATAAAAGCTACGAAAGGACTTTTTATATAGCTTACTTGATCAATTAGCTGTACATTAGCTAACTACACTACAGTGAAGTTTATAATTTAGTTAATGAATTTAGTAATGCCCGCCATTAGAATGGAGTAAGTGTTGGTCACCAACCATTTAAATGTCACCATATTACCTTCGCAAATTTCGTGAAGGAGAGACATGGACCATATGTTTGCGGCATTATAATCTCAAGAGATAAATTACTAAGCTATTTAGGCTATCCTCAACTACAAGGAATGAAAGTTCTAGAATTGGGTTGAACCATGGAGGTTAGAACATACATCAATTACTGTTGTACCCGCGAGCGTTTCGCTTGAAGAAGCTTTTTTTTTTTTTTTCGAACTGACTTCGCTATTGACCAAGCAAGGTCTTAACAGCTTCATCGGACTATTAAGGCGAGCGCTTAAGGCACTCAGCCGATTTTACTTTGACAACTAGCTCAAGGGTGCGCGGCACGCCTCAGCTTTGGCTGTTGCCTGATACATGCAATTCGCGACCTATCTGAGCTAACCTAAGCTAAGCTAACTATTCATACATATATGTGTACCAAGCATACATACCTCAACAACTCCTATATATATTTCGTATCGGATAATAGCTTGAAGAAGCAGTTTCTTATTTACATGCAAATACTATTTTTAGGCCACAACATCATAACCTCAAACTACAGTGAAAAGTAAAACACAAAATAAAGTATACATAAAAGTAAAGTATAAAATATATAGCGTATAACGATTTATTAAGAACTAGCTGTGACCGCGACTCTGTCCGCGTGGAACGTAATGTAAAAAAACAATGACTAATAAAATCTTCTGAACGTATGAAATCCATTTACTTATCTACATTTCTCTCGTACTTAGTCGCGTCGTCATTAAAATTACAATAACTTTTGATAGAGTGGACTGATTTTAATGACATAGATACTAAGTTAATCTCGAGAATATGTTTTATTGTTGAGGTTTTATCGCGAACCCAGTACTTTAGTAGTGATGCGTGTTCGTACAAACAGATAAACAGACAGACGGACAGATAGATAGACAGACATTTCTAAAAAAATGATTGAAATGTTTTTTATTACTTATTCCTAGACACCTGTAACATTTTTTTTTTGCGGAAATCGAAATGTACAACACGTACAATTTAGATTCTTATTACAGTCCGCGTCAATCTTTTTGGCCGCCCGGAATATAGCTATAAGGTAGAGCTTGCGCATAATATCGTCAAAAGTTGAATACAAAGCAAAGATACAATATTGTTATGGGAATCTAAAACAGAAATTTATTTATAATTAAGTTGTTTCGATGTTATACACATAAGATAATACGTATTTATATCGAAATTTTTGTTCTGCATAGCTATATTCAGAGCGGTCAAAAAGTATGGTGCGCACTATATATGTAGTAATAAGATGTGTTTAATAAATTGGATGAAAAACATACTACACTATATATAATGTATCTGTTAAAAAGACAAAGAAGTTGTATATTTATCCAAGTATATGCTAGGTCTTCATTATTTGCTGAAGGATACCAGGTAACATTTGAAGCAATTCTCTTTACTAGCAATGAAGGTCAAAAGTGACTGCGGCATCCAGGATAACAATTTGCTTTGCTCTTACGATTATCCATTTTTTTTTTGTTTTATATATCGATGTTTATTACTCGATAAATCTTGTAATAAAATAGGGTTCTGTTTTTGCGTCATGCGATTATGAAGCTTAAGTTCATAACGACAAATCTTTATATATATAATTATCAGTTGTAATTCGCATATTTACGATCCTCGTCAATCTTGTTGTCAAGTCTGAATATAACCTTAAGTACAGGCGTACGCATAATGCAATCAAGAGTTTAACACATTATAAACTTAATACATTATTATAGGAATCTAATGTTAGCATTAATTATTTATTTATTATTGAGTTGCCTCGATGTATATAATATACTAGCTGACCCGTGACTGACTAGGTTGGCATCGACTTCAAATATATTATTAGGTAGGTGCGAATATTAATATTTTTTATTTAATTTGGTTAATTTAATAATTCACTTATTTTTCGCTTTTTGTGCCTTATTAGTTTTTCACATCGAAAGCGGTTTTTTTTTGGCAAAATATTTCACATAAAAACAATATTTTCGGTCGAGATATTAAACTTAGATACATGTCTCGTATTTTTTTGTAAAGCTAACAGTAATGAATTTTGCTACGGATTTAATTCCTTCATTTCAAATCATCCCAGCAACGCACGTTATGTTATAGACTTTTGCTAATTTGAATTACATTTATTGTGACCAAGTATTGAATATACTCGTATAAATTCCCTAAATAAAAAGTAATCTAATATACCTTTCTAACAGTGAAATAATTTTCAAAATAGGATCAGTAGTATCAGAGAGTACCACGAAAGAACATTCAAACTCACAATTTCAACATTTAATATTGTAGTTTCATAGATACGAATTCTACCATTGCCAAGTCAGTCATGGGAGAGTCGCTTTATAAATAATATTATTTTTTTATTATAATATAATTTAGTTCTTCCAGATTAGGCCACTGAGATACACAAATACAAACCAAACACTACAGATAACAGGCCTTAAATAAATATATATTATATATATATTGTGTTATGTTGAAGTTTCATTTTGTTAAAACAGATAAAATTAGAGTATTGACAAAAGGAGAAAATACACAATTTTGTGCCTTTGTTAAAATCAGACGTACGTAGTATGTTGTTAGGTAAAATATCATACAATACAATAATACAATATAAGTCGGGGCAATTGAAAACAATGTCTTCATCCAACCCACATTCACATATTGAGTTGTCCCTGATTCTGAGCTTTGCAAAATGGACTGGAGAGCACACGTCTACAGATAGATCCTCAGTCTACAAATAGTAGAGGCAGCAAACTTGCCACAGTCACAAAACTTATATGGCCATGGCTTACCAGGAATGCTGTTCTGAATAGAAGCATATGCTTTGCCTGTAATTGCGTTGGATACATTCCAGTTTGAGTTCCATAATGGAAACAAATCAATCTTATTTGAGGAGGATAAATCCTGAACATAGGTTTTTTAGTGATCAAAATATCTAGTCTGGATAGTTTCTTTAGCGATAAGATCAACAGCTTCATTCAATCCCACTATGTCCTCGTATCCATGCCAGAACTACATAAATTCTTAAACTATTGATACAAATTGAATTGATCAAAGAATCAAACGGTCAAAAGAATCTCAAATGTAGTGTAAAAAGTGTCAATAATAAGAAAAAGCCCTTCTTTCTTGAAGGCAAACAATTTTATTGATTAAAAAAAATTATATATACATATAGATTTTTTGGGCCAGGAACCATCTCGGGAGTCCACAGAACACGTTACTAAATTAATATCACAATTTGTTTAGTAGCTCCGGTATGCATAGAGGACAAACATAGATTTTTATACATAAAGATTACGTATTTATACCTAAACATCTGTTCTACGCATCTATATTCAGCGCAGTCAAAACAATGGAAAAATAGGAAAATTCATAATGGGTTTTTATCCAATAAATTAATTCATAGAATCCTTATCGCTGAAATGGAAAGTTAGCGTTACTTGCATAATTTTATCTTCGCACCACTGTAGGCGGGCAATATTTTGTAGGTAACAAAAATATATACGATTTAGATAAATGGACTTTTTACAGTAATAGTACAAATTATTACATCATATTTTTACAAATCTATAATAAACTAGATGATACACGCCACTTTGTTTGCGTAGTTTATGTTATCTTATAGAATACAGATAAAGAGGAAACAATATTAAAAAAATGTTATCCATTTACTTCCGCTCTCCCTGAGCTTTGGAACCACACCGCTTCCTCCACTTCTTCACGGCACGAAAACGCATAGCTGAACGCGTAGTAGTAGTAAAATCGTAGTTCTTAAAACTTGAATAAATTCATATCAACTGAAGATATCGTGATTTTTTAGACGTCTAAGAAGTAAAACTAAAAACATTGATAGAAATCTACCCAGTAGTTTTTTAGTGATGCGCGCACAACGGCACACCTCTACTGTTTTATTTTTAATATTAGATAAGGAGATCAAGAAATGTAAATGCAGTAATTATGCTAGTAATAATGATATACAATTATTTTGGTAAATAAATTATTTTTATATCTAGTATCCGTCGGGAGTGGGTAGATGTGGAATCGGCTCCCGACCAGCGAATGCGTTCTTCTTATAATATCGGGTCAAGTTGATAGAAATCTACCCAGTAGTTTTTGCGTGATGCGCGCACAACAGCACACCTCTACTGTTTTATTTTGAATATTCCGTCGGGAGTGTGTAGATGTGGAATCGGCTCCCGACAAGCGAATGCGTTCTTCTTATAATATCGGGTCCTTTAAACGAGGCGTGAAGAGTTACTTTTACAAATCGACACGATGACGGCTGCTGTTAATATTTAACACCGAGGGTCGCCGTTGTTTTTGGATTGTACCGTACTTCCCATCAGGTATTTATAGTTATTTGCCGAAGTAGTCCAAAATTGCAGATCGACACGATGACAACTGTTGTTATTATTTAACACCGAGGATCGCCGTTGTTTTTGGACTGTACCGTACTTCCCATCAGGTATTTATAGTTATTTGCCGAAGTAGTCCAAAAAAACTTCGCCATGCATTTTTACAACTAAATAAGCGATGTTGCTTATCCTTAACTTTTACGAACGACACGACTAAATTACGCTATTATATAAAACGAATACCTATAGATTATTGAAATAAAACCTTCATATAGAAGGAATAAACATCGATAACATTTGGAAATACATTAACACGAGTATTAAAGATACCGGAATTATAAAATGATGTTTATTTTGTTGCTTTTTTAAGCACAATGGTGGTAGAGACACGCTGAAACTATTACTGGTTTCAGCATGAATGGGTCGGCTCGTCCGGAGTAGTACCACCCTCTCATAGAAAACCGACGTGAAGTAACAGTGTTTGCATTGTTGCGTTTCGTTCGGTCAGTGAGAGCGCCGGAGGCCCACCTCCCCTTCCCTCTTGTCCTTTCCGTCTCCCTCCCCTAATCCCTTCCCCCAAAGGGTGGTAACGTACTTGCGACTCCTCTGGTGTTGTTAGTGTCCATGGACGGTGGTGATCACTTAACAGCAAGTGGGTTACCTGTTCGTTTGCCACTTATGACATTAAAAAAAAGCGCAAAATAATATTCCTTTCATAGCTTACTCGAAGCAATATTATGTATATAGTCTTTAATAGTATTTATAACTTCTGACTCGTTCACCATCTTTCACCGAAAGTAAGCGACCTCCTTATGAGATTTAAAATCATAATCCGACAGATAAGCTCCAAGTGCATTACTGAATATGTTAACTTATTTCGGACGTACAATAAACCCAGTTATCTAGGTCTAATTATATAAATTAGTCCTAATGTAAATAACGTATATCGGTTTCCATACCATGACATACCGTTAAATATCACAGAAGCGAATTTTTCCTATAAAAATACAAAACTATACTTGTTTAATGAAGACATTTTTATTGGACGCGTGGCAATTTATTCTGGTTGTGTATTCAATCAAAAACACATTCCTTCTAATGAGGAACTGTTTTCTTTATATTCCAAGGCTATAAAAACCATTCGTTACCAATATGGAAACAATAATGACACTTCCCTCGCGGTATGTTAGTTTTAATAAGCTGTTAAGCGTTTACGAATAACGTATACTAGAGGCATAGACAATATACTTAAGAACAATATAAATTTTTTCTTTAAAAAATATAGCAATAACTCAAAAACTGAGAACAGTGCAAACGAAAACTAGTACTAAACACAAAATGAGATACAATACAACGAAAATAAAATAATAAATATGTTAGTTGAATAAAAATAAAACATCATTTTAAACAAATGTAATTTAAACATTCTTTTCTATTTACTTGTGTCAAATTATCAACGCGAACGGTGTATTCCTTGACTCTATGTAATTCTATAGCGATGACTTTAGTTATCAGCTAACTAATTTATATTAATTTAGAATATTTCAATGAAAATGGATTCAATTAAGTGGAAATAAACTCAACACGGTAAACGTGAAAATTTTACGATTCTATCTTGTACTTATTTATAAGCTACAAAAAGTATGTAGGTAAACATAATGAATACATTTCTTTTCCACATAATTTCTCGATAAAAGCGACAACATTTTATATGATGGTAACTTATACGTACTTATAGTATGTCGGCATAAACCCCAAAATGAAATACCCTAAAACAAGCCACCTAGTTTTACGAGATTGCAGACGCACTGTAGTTCGGGGCGAGTCTTTCATAGCTTAGTGGAACCGCGAGCTAATTTCCTAGTAACTATCTTATCCCCGGTTGGTAGCAATAGAATAAATATTTTTACCATACAATATCATTATGTTTAGATTTTTTTCCGCAAAGTATTAGGAAAACTAAGCGGCTTCTAAAATTACTAGAATTGCTCAGTATTAACACTTTAATCATATATGCGGCAAACAAATTTGTCAAATCGAAGGCCTACTATGAAAACCTACTAAATATTTTCTCAAAAAATATTTTTAAAATTTTTAAAAATATTTTAATCGTATGACGGTTTTTTTATTTTTCGGAGCACTAAGTACCTATATATGTATACAGGTGAAACTGACTAACCAGTACGTTAAACTGTTTCGATGATATTTCATGGCATAAACAGATAAATGTTATAAAGCGATTTAATTAATTGACTTTCAAGACTCAGTATCTCAAAACTGTCTTTACTACACTTATCAGGTTTTCGCAGTAAGCCCTCGAAATATAAGAAGCAAGATAAAAATATAACGACATACATAGTTGGTTTATTTACTATCGTTTTTCAAAGAAAACTATAGAATTCGTTCAGTTTTGGGGGAAGAAACAGAGAAGTACCTATAGTACGCTAGTTGTCTCTCTCGTGCTTTTAGGTCCGTTCCCTCGCCATGGAGCCCTTGAATACGCTGCTCGCGCGATACAGTGACACAAAATCTTACATCACTGCGACAACATTACACATATCACCTCCACACACGTGCACGCATACATGCTTACACATGCAGGTGGAAGGGTTTTATTTTTTCCCCTTATCAAACTGAAATAGTTTAGAATATTATCCGATACGAAATATATATAAGGGTTGTTGAGGTATGTATGCTTGGTACACATATATGTTTCAACAACTCATATATGTATGAATAGTTAGCTTAGCTTAGGTTAGCTTACATAGGTCGCGAATTGCATGTATCAGACAACAGCCAAAGCCGAGGTGTGCCGCGCACCCTTGAGCTAGTTGTCAAAATAAAATCGGCTGAGTGCCTTAGTAGTCCGGTGAAGCTGTTAAGACCTTGCTTGGTCAATAGCGTAGTCAGTTCGAAAAAAAAAAAATCTCTCGTGCTTTATTCGGTGCTTCGGACAGAGCGGAATAGCAATAGATTTCTGTTAAAACATGCTTTTAATCTTGTCAACAGTCTTCATTTCAAAAAAATACGTAATGGCTATAGCAAACTGATCAATAACTAACTATAACTAGCTAGCTATAATTCTAACTCTTACAAACAATATCTAAACTTAGGTTATACATAATTTGATACTGTAATCATCTATACATAATTATTTAGTTCAGTGATACCGGAAGTAATGTAGTTGGACTGTATGAAACCTTTGAGACTCTAAAGCAAATGGGATTATTTAGTATCAAATTGCCCGTAATGTTTGATCTATTTTATTTCAGACAAGTGAACGCTTTGTTCATTATTTTTGAGTAGATTCGTTGTCAAGTATTTCCAAGAACCTTATGAATAATCCATTAATATCACTTCACAGATAATCTCATTAAAGTTTTAAGAAACTTGTTAGAATAAAATCATGTTATAAGTATAACAAATGCAATGTACAGTATAAATTAATATTTTTTTCACAAACTGTTAGATACCTACCACAAAGTCCACTGACCACGAATATGTGGAATGCATTAAAATACTTGACTGTTGTTTTTTTGTTGGAATTGGTAGTTTTGACAATTATAAGCGCTTTTTCAAGGCCCAAATTAAATATAGCATTTAAGATTTTTGAATTAATGTAACTCAAAAACGACTGCACACATTTTTATGAAATATTGTACAGGGGAAGTTTATGTAATTGCGCAATTCATATTGTACACGTATTGTTAGTAATAATATTAAAACTATATTAATTAAGGTAATTCTCATGAAATTTAGCATACATTCCAAAATTTATAGACCATAGTAATATTTATAAAACATGAATAAAAGCGAATAAAAACGCGTTCGGAGTCGCGGGTACAGTCAGTAAAAAGGGATAAGTACAATATATAAATTAAAATATATAAATATAAAAAAGGTCGCGGTGGTCTGTCTAGTGGTTTTACCGGTGGAATATAATTTCGATGTCCGCAGGTTCGAACCCCGGCATGTACCAACGAATTTTCGAAATTCACGTACATTAACTAATTTCAATTGGTAACACGGCTGACAGTGAAAGAAAACATCTGAAAAATGTTCTTGTAGTAGTACTATATGTGGGATAAACATAGAACTGAGGATTGCTCAGAGTTTGAAATCGCCAATACGTCGTGGGCTGGCGTAGTGATTACGCCCATACCTTCCTTCAGGAAGAGGCCTATGACCCTGCAGTGGGTCTCTTACAACTTTTGATTATAGATTATCGGCAAAAGAAGTTTAAACTTTAAAAAAATCAATGAACTATGGTCGAATGTCGACCACTGGGCGCCCACTAGTAATATTTAATCGGTTATGTGTATATCGGTATTTACGTAAACATTTCGCTTTCTCCGCATAGTAAATACATTACTATCCATCAAATTAAAATGTTTCCGAGTTTTACCGATATAATTTATGTATCTGGAGTATATTTCCACTGCAGTTTATGTCTAAAATCACGTGTTTGATAAAATAGCCGTGAGAGATCAGCAAAATTTGATCATATATACGAGTATATGAATATAGCATTAATTTTTATTAACGTAATTGAAGCGATAAAGCCTCAATGGAAGTGTGTTCGAAAACCGCAACCATCGACACACGGCTTTTTCTAAGTCCGCCTGGCTAGCTATAAACCTCAAGTTGAAAATCAGTCACCAAGTACCTGTTGGTGTGTTCCGGCAGCTGCACTTGAGACCCAGATCTCTCCAGCTTTAGCGGTTTTTTTTTTCATATATTATAGGAGGCAAACGAACAGTTGGGTCACCTGATGTTAAGTGATCACCACCGTCCATAGACACTTGCAACACCAGGGGAGTCGCAAAGCCTATGTTGGGGGAGGGAGAGGGAGGAGGCGTAAGGAAGGGGAGAGAGGAGAGTTGGGCCTCCGGCGCTCTCACTGACCGAACGAAGCGCAACAATGCAAGCACTGTTAATTCACGTCGGTTTTCTATGAGAGGGTGGTACTACCCCGGGCGAGCCGACCCATTCATGCTGAAACCAGTAATAGTAGTCAAACCTATAAAGTATAAAACGGTGAAAAGATTTTTTTTAATATCACTCTCAAGCTGGAAATATATCCCAAACAACTATAGATGTGTTCTGGCAGTTGCAGTTGAGATTCAGTCCCTCTAGGTCTATAATATTAACACCTCTTTGAATGTAAAGCCACATCGATGTTTTTTTTTTAATGTAGCACGGCAAAATTACTGTCCTGTGCCTGATGGTAAGCACAGTACAATCAAAAATAATGGCGACCACCAAGTGACGCACTATCCATCGCCGGTCGCCGCTGTCATGCCGGTCTGCAAAAAGCTGGATATGCACAAGCTGATCCCGAAACGAGACCCGCAGAAGCGAATCACTATGATGGGCTTTTTCGCAATATACATGGTGGTTGCGACCCAGTCAGGTTCTAGAACCCTATCACCCCGCTATCGCCATTGCCTCATTCGTTATTCAGCAGGGTGCACCACGTGAAGGTGAGGCTGGCTTGAGTGTCTCAAGTCTTAGATGTTATTCGACATCCCTGATACCCCTGTATTTAGCATCAGGTGAGATTATGGTCGTTCGCTAAAACGTATCTTCTATGTATATATACCTATAACCTATACTAATATTATAAATCTGGAGCGTTTGTTGTATGTATGTATTAGTGGATGTATTATAATCAAATCTCTTTAGTTTTACTTCATAGAACCTTAGTTCTCATCTGCAAAAAATATTACGATGTTTTCATTCAAAATGGAGTTATGAAATTTTTAAGAAACTACCATTTTATAAGCCTACGCGTTTACGAAGTGTATTTTCTTGTCTTGGAGAAATGGGGTAAGCGGTGTAATGTGAATGCGTAAGACAATGCAGACGAAGTCACAAGTATCAGTTTAGTAAACTATAAAAGAAGAATATTATTAATTCAATTGTTGAGTTAAAAACGTATTTGATATATAAAGTGAATTTTGACGCCGCGCCGCTCTGTGAACTTCGTTTAACAATAGTAACTGACATCAGGCATCTCTCTGGCGAATCTCGTTTTTTAACTTTTTGTACGTCTTCTATACATTTTGATATTTTTATTTCTTTCATTATTTCATAAAAATAGACGAGAAAAACAGAATGCTGTTTCCGAAATCTAGTACCAAAGAATAAATTAGTAATCTTAGATACGTCTTTATTAGTCGGACCTGAGGGGATGGGCCGGGGGCCTCATCTCCTCATTGCACAGGTCCGGCGGACGAGGGGGGGCAGCCGGTGTGTACCCGGTCTGTCCCTCTATAGGTAGGAGCCCGGCGGCCACCTTCCGCCGGGCGGACCGTGGGGGCGGCTCTACAAGGTTGATTAGCTTGAACGATCCCTTGCCGCCCCCACAAAACGGTCTGTCGGTACACCGTGAGGTTTTAGTCCGTGCGACTCGGACATAACCCACCCTCTCCCCGGGAGGGTGGCGTATACATAAGGGATTTCCCCAAGTTAAAAAAAAATTTAAAAAAAAAAAGATACGTCTTTATCATTGACAAGCGTACTTATCTCTCTTGTGAAGTTTGATTCACTCACTTCACTTCAAGTGTTTTGTTCAATATGAGTGGAGGATATAATATTTATGATAAACGTGCTCTTGCCAATTCCTGTAAATAGTTCAAACCGATGTCAATTGTAATGTTTGTGTAATTTTCAACCAATTAGAAATTGCTATTAATATTTCTTCTATTGTTTCATTTATTTACTATCTGTCCGTATGGTTCTTGCGCGGATGTACTTAGAAAATGAGACCAAAACTTACTACTATGTATTGATATAAAATTTCAACTAACAGTAATATACTGATAATAAATAATAACTGGCAGAATAACAACCCTGTAATATTCTTGAAGATTTCCCAATGTTTTCTGTCTCACCCAGTCACTTTTTATATGAAGATTTTTTAACAAAGGAATTTACTTTTCCGTCTAATTTTTTAAACACTCCATACAAATATTTTCCTGACTTATAGAAACACAACAAAAATATTGCCAAATATGTGCAACCGATCTCAAGTGATACGCTTACATACAATCGCCAATGGATCTTTATTTATTATATATTTTTTCGACACTGTATTTTCTTTTTATTCTTCCATATATAGGTAGAAATAGTGCTATATCTGATATTGATAAACTCTAGCATGTCCATGAAAGTTGCAATGCGTACATATTTGAAAACGCGAGATTATTTTGTACAAACATTTTTATACATCAGTATCATTATCTTTTATAACAAAAGTTCCCTTAGTGAAGACCACATAAAAGAAGGACAATTTTTGCGTCCACAAAAAATTAGTTTCTATACATACTATCGATAATAATGTTCAATCAGCATCGAAACCGTAATTAACCACAGTTTATCCGCAAAACATATTAATTCGTTGCGTGTTCATACATAGACTCCATTATTTTTAATATGTATACATAAATAATTGCTTGTTAGTTCTACACGATAGTATAGCTACTACTATTTATAGTGATATCAGAGAGTATTGAACATTTAGATTTTTGTTAGTTTAATTAAATCTCAAGTGTTCTTTTTTTGGTTTGTTCTTTCCACCCTAAGGCAAAGGTATGTACACCATGCAGCCAACTCTCTCCAGTTTTCTTCAATATCAAAAGGGCGAAGCGCAATACAGAAATGTAGACACTGGCAGTATAAGTTATAAAATGTTACGCAAATAATAAGGGTATAATGAGCAATTCAGCATAACACACAAAAATAAACACTATCCTGGCATATCCACACAACAAGTGGTTAGTATAACTAGATTATGAAAAAAACAATCAATCACATAGGGAATAATTAATTTTGTTCAATTTTGTTAGTATTATTATTGAAGTCCTGGTGTAGAAATGTAGACACTGGCAGTATAAGTTAAAAAATGTTACGGCATATATAACAAAATTTAATAAATTTGAATAATAAACAAAATTGTGTAATACACAATTCTATTTTTATGTAAAATGAATTAAATAAAAAATTGCTTTTTTTCGAACTCATTAAATTTAAAAAATATACTCTAAATAACATGGACATAAGGAGCAATTTCGCATAACACACAAAAATAAACTATCCTGGAATATCCACACAACAGGTGGTTAATATAACTAGATTATGAAAACAACAATGAAACGAATAGGGAATCTTTATTTTAGTTAAATTTTGTTAGTATTATATTATTGAAGTCCTGGTGGTTTGTCCGTGTCAATATCCATCCGATGTCTGCACGTTGGGATCTCGGCATGTACCGACGAATTATCCGGAATTTTGACCGTGTCAATATCCATTTATGAAAACAACAATCAAACACATAGGGAATAATTATTTTTGTTCAGTTTTGTTAGTATTATTATTGAAGTCCTGGTGGTCTAGTGGTGTGACCGTTACAATATCAATCTGATGTCTGCACGTTGGGACCTCGGCATGTACCGACGAATTATCCGGAATTCGCGTACATTTACTAATTTAAATTGGTAACACTATCAGGTAACGGTGAAGGAAAACATCATGAGGAAACCTGAACCTGTGAAGTGTTCTTGTAGTATCATTGTACGTGGGAAAACAATAGGACTGTGGATTCCTCAGAGTTTGAAATCGCCAATACGTCGTGGGCTGGCGTGGTGATTATGTCCACACCTTCCTTCGGGAAGAGGCCTATGGCCTTGCAGTGGGTCTCTTACAGGCTGATGATGATTATTATTAAAAGAATATTCTATCTTTAGTTTAGACATTTGATTAGGAAATTGATACGGCATGTTTTTCTAATACATTATTTGACATATCATACGTAATTTATCAAGTATATGAAAACCGATCAAGCGATATCAACCGCCAACAGAGCACCGAAATAAAATACGTCAATAAAATATAATCAAGTCAAGATAAATAGTTCATATCAAATGGAGACAAGACGTATCCATAGGTGGGATCAATAAGGATAAATGATACGACACAATTTAAGACTTTTATCATAATAGGTAACATAATAATGGAACAATACGGAGATACTTCTTTTTTTTTATCATAGGAGGCAAACGAACAGGTGGGTTACCTGATGTTAAGTGATCACCCCCGTCCATAGACACTTGCAACACCAGGGGAAACGCAAGTGCGTTGCCAGCCTGTGTTTGGGGGGGAGGGGAGTTGGAAAGGGAGGAAGCGTGGAAAGTGAGGGAGGGGAGAACGGTGAAGGGGATCGGAGGTGGGTATTCGGCGCTCTCGCTGACCGAACGAAACCATGCAAGCACTATTACTTTACGTCGATTTTCTGTGAGGGGGTTACTACTAACTACTGAAAGAAGAGAAGAAGAACTTCACATACACCTCGTTAATCTTTTTGGCCGCTCTGATATAATAGCCCTACCTTGTCCTGCCCTGATAATAAGAACAACCTTGACAAATTATATACCTAAATCTTCCTCGTGAATCACTCTATCAACTGGTAAAAACCGAATGAAAATTCGTTTAGCAGTTTTTGAGTTTATCGCGAACAGACAGACAGACGTGGTAGAGAACTTTATTTTATACTATGTAATGATGATTGACTTCGTCCGCGTGCAAACGTTATTTTGGGCTAACGCTAACACGCAGCGTAAGCTCACAAAAGGAAAAAAAACGATTTTAAAACATACTCCATTGGTGCTCCGATCGTATTGGTCTAGCCCAGTATTTTTCAAAGTGTGGGTCACGAAGCCTCTTTAGGGGGGTCGCGAAGCTTCTATAGCGGAGTTGTAAAAGGTTGGGAAAGCTACTGCAGTAAAAAAACAATGAAGTTTTAAGATTTATTAAGAAAAATGTTAACGAAAGGACATAATCATTAATCATTTGTATTAAATAAACAAAAAGTGCGTGCGTACAAAGTACACATGTCAGAAGTGAAACTTCTTTGGCGAACTAATTTATAAGTCTTGTTTATATTTATACAAATGTAAAACTTTAGAAAAATAGAAAAAAACAAATAGAAAAAAAAATAACATGAAAAATCTGCGTTTACTGCAAATGGCGTCACTTCCGTTGCATACCTGCGTGACGTTTCATCTGTAAAAATTTTACCCTCATGCGCCTAAAGAAGTTTCACTTCAAAAACTTAGAACTCTTATGTATTCATCCGAACCCTAACAAATTATAAGAAGCATAACCTTCCTAACAGAATAATTAATACAGTATGTACTTAATATTTCACGAATTTAAAACAATGTATTAATTATGGATTCCTTTTATCGTGTATCTCAGCTATTTAATCATTGCATAGTGTATATTTTGCAATAAAAGAAATCTAATAAAAACATATAATTTTATAATTCAATTGTAATTTGAAACGGAGAAGCTTGAAACTTTGTATTTTAGGTTCAAATATAATGATTATTCGCGTTATAGTAAAACAATAAATTAATTATGGATTCCTTAAATCGTGTATCTCAGCTATTTAATCATTGTATAGTGTATATTTTGCAATAAAAGAAAACGAATAAAACATATTATTTTATAATTCATTTGTAATTTGAAACGGAGAAGCTTGAAACTTTGTGTTTTAGGTTCAAATATAATGATTATTCGCGTTATACGGCACGCGAAATAAACATTAGCTAAATAGAATTTTCAAACTGTAGCACTATAACCCTAAAATGCATATCGTTGCCAATTGTCTACATTTCACATCCACTTCATTTTCGAAAAACTGAGTGTGTGCGTTACTGAAAGCACGTTAATAACCATAGAAAAATTCCAATCGCTTTTCTTTATTTCATTCTTAAATAATATGAGAATCTCTATAATTTTATATACTAATACGTGAAGTCAAAACTTTGTACCCCTTTTTAAGCGAATTGCGCGAATGGATGAACTTGAAATTTAGCATACTTGAGAGTTTATATGGCGGAGAAGTGCACAAAGCTATTTTTTTATATAAAATGCATTACATACATATTAAATTAATTAAAATATATATTACTCACACTACTGCTTCAATGACACACAATATATACACACACTACTACTTCAATGACAAACAATATATACACATATGTAAATGAAAAAGACGTTTTGACATCCGTCATTAACGGACTTATTTTACTCTTACGTTCCAATTAGCTATTTTTATTCCTCATTATATTTTTAACATGACGGAACGTATCCATACCATACACGCCCTTTAAAATTAACTGGTCAAATTGTAGATTAATTTTATAATAATATAATATACTAGTTGTACCCGCAGCTCCGCACTCGTTTTTTTAAATCGTATTAAAGAATTATAAAATTGTGAGACAATGTACAATTATAGAAATGCTCTTTAAAAACAATTGTAAGTACAGCGCACGCCTCTAAAAGTATCATGTAACATGTACATTAGATATATAAATACTAACAGAGTGCCTAATGAGATTTGTCATCTGCAAAATATTTGGAACCGTAACATGCTATATAACTACCTCAATGCTCACTTACACTGTATAAGGAACTAATGAAACAATAACTTAAAATATTGTTATAAAGATTTACATTTACATTACATTTAATATATATTACCATTATTATAATTAAGATTTTGTGACTATAAAAAAAATAAACGCTTGTCTGTTCCGCAAGAAATTGTATTATGGAACTCTTTACGTAATACGTTTATAATCTAAGATCTTATTAGGAAGACCTCTATATCATTAAAGTTATTAATAATTATAATGTCGAATTGTAAACAATAAGCTGATAATTATTTATCTTATTAAAAATAAAAAATGAGTTGAAATCTTGCTAAATTTCATGCAGACAAAGTCGCGGGTAACAGCTAGTCTAAAATAGAATAATCACAATTACTTTTTATCAGGTTCGTTATCTACCATTGAAAGTCCCGTGAAAATCGATGTAACCGTTTTGGTGATAGCACAGCGGGCGAAGCCACGGTTAACAGCTAGTATAAACTAAAATTGCCTAAGTTACTTTTTGTAAAGTCAGCTATCTGTCAGTGAAAGTCTCGTAAAAACCGATGTAACTGTTTTGTAGATAGCACTGTGAGCGAAGCCACGGTTAACAGCTAGTATAAACTAAAATTGCTTGAATTACTTTTTATAAAGTCAGCTATCTGCCAGTGAAAGTTTTGTGAAGATCGGTCGAACCGTTTTAGAGATAGAACTGCGGGCGAAGCCACGGTTAACAGCTAGTATAAACTAAAATTGCTTGAATTACTTTTTATAAGGTCAGCTATCTGCCAGTGAAAGTTTCGCGAAGATCGGTCGAACCGTTTTGGAGATAGTACTGTGGGTGAAGCCGCTGTTAATAGCCAGTCTAATTTAGAGTGGCCTAAGTAGCTCGCTGTAATGTTAGCTGTTAGTTAGTGAAATTCCCGTCAAACTCAGTTCAGCGTTTCGAAGATTACCCGGAACAAACAGACAGAACGACAAAAATTTTTAAAATTGCATTTTTGTTATCAGAAGTGCGTATACTTTCATACCGAATCAGTCAAAAATGTTTATTTTGATATTACATACAGACACTTCATTTTTATTATATGTATATAGATAAATTCATAATATACATTAATAATTAATTAATTAATAATTTAACTTCCACAGAAATAATTATTATTCTTTTTGGTCTTATTAAATGTAATGAATTATGGTCGAATTTCGACTACTAGGCGACCACTAGTAATATGTTAATATATGACCATTTGTTTACGTCTTCAAGAATTTTAGTAATAAACGTATATAGTTACCAAAATTCTACAGACAATTTTTTTTAAAATAAATAATATTGTTACCCTATTTTTTTAATTACTTTTTACGTAACCTTTATAGGTTACTATGATTATATATACTATGACTATATGCCTGTAATAAACGATATTCTGTAATTCAAAACAAAAAATCATGCATCTAATACTTAATAATGACTTAAATAATCATCATATATATTAATACGTGAAGCTTAAACTTTGTATCCCTTTTTGAGAGAAATCCGCGAACGGATGAACGTGAAAATTGGCATAGTTAAAGTTTATATGGAGGAGAAGTTCAGAAAGCTATTTATTTTATATAAAATGCATTAGAAGTACATTAAATTATTTAAAATATGCAGTACTCACACTACTGCTTCAATTTTACACAACATATACACACATGTAAATAAAAAAGACATTTTGACATCTGTCAATAAAGGACTTCAAAAAAGGTTGTGAAGGAGGTTGCTATGCTCGACTGTATGTATTATTTTACTCTTACGTTCCAATTACCCTTTTTCATTCTACATTCAACAATGATATTATAACATACAACTATTATTATAATATTTATCCCTTTAAAAAATCAATGAACTATGGTCGAATGTCGACCACTGGACTACTAGTAATACCTTAAACATTGTAAAGTGGCGACGTAAACTTATAAATATTCGTTAATAAGTAGACGTTTATAACGAAACGCAAATAGACGAATATAACAAAATACAGAAACTATTATTAATTTGTTTATAAACAGTAAGGTTAAGGCTTAAACAAAACAGGAACCCCTTTCAAAATTGTATGCAAAATATTCATCTCAAATTTCAAAATAATTATTCAATGAATAGTCTATTACTTATTTAGCTTATTTTAGATATAATAATTAAACGGGTATTTTAGAAGAAAGTACCGATGAGAAAGTGAGGATTCTTTAGGAAATAAATACATCAGTGAATGTTTAAATGAAGATGAGTTTATGCATTTTCAAATCTTGATCATGTTACCATTAAAAGGGCTTCACAATATTCAAAAATATTAAAGTTTATTTCCTTTATAATATTCACTATTTAAAAAAAATGTTTACCAATAAACTGTGAATAAATGTAGAATAAATTTTTATTTTTATAAAATAAAGAAACACATTCGTATATTAATTAACATACCATGTAAATACACGAACGAGAGCAAAACAAATACTTTTATATCCGTACTAACCATTCTTGTGGTCCCGTTCCCCCATTCTGCGATTTTATATTTTTCGTATGTTTCGGATACTTTTTTGTTCCTCAGTTCGAGACTCATTGTTGCGATTTAAAAAAAAATTGTTAAATATTATTCCCGCCAATAAATGAAAGCGCTCGAATCGAAATTGATAAGAACCGGTTGTACGCGTGACGCCCGCGCCGTTTCACATAACACTGACGCGTTCACCGACTGTACTGTATTTTAAATTGGAAATATTAACTAACTGTAGTAGATTGTTGGACAGTAACTTACTAGCGTTACGTTGCACATAGGCTGAAAAACGAATTACCTAGGAAATAATTAAACTGTGTTTAAAAGAAAAAAAAATTGACCTTGTTTTTCTTGTAAGCCAGTCCCTATCGTTGTGACCGGTTCCTTTTATTATTTAGTCACGTAAAACGTTTGAAAGTACCGGGAAATAACAGCGTGCAATTTATTGGAATTAATAAAAAAAATCGAAAACAGTACATTATAGTATAGGCTCATGCGCAATAGTGGGCCGAATTACGCTGACGACGATGATCAGCAAATATGGAGTTTTGTTTTACTAGGAAATAATAATCAACAAGTCGCTTATCCAAAAACCTTGTTTTGATATATATAAATGACTATTTTACTGGCGGATTATTTACTCCA
Source organism: Antheraea pernyi (assembly GCA_015888305.1). Taxonomy (NCBI): domain Eukaryota; kingdom Metazoa; phylum Arthropoda; class Insecta; order Lepidoptera; family Saturniidae; genus Antheraea; species Antheraea pernyi. Next base: position 753,282 of record MU158859.1, read on the forward strand.
ATAATATCAAAAGAGATAGAATCTATACTCGTATTATAAAGCTGATGGGTTTTATTTGTTTGGTTGAACGCGCTAATCTCAGGAATTACTGGTCCGATTTGAAAAAATCTTTCACTGTTACATAACTCATTTATCGAAGAAGGCTATAGGCTATATATCATGACGATATTACTAGGAGTAGAGAACCAATAAAGAATGTTTTAAAAAACGGGGTTAACGGACGTATTATTTATAAATATTTTCACCTTCTACGTAAACGAAGCCACGAGTTAAAGTTAGCCTTAGCCCAAAGTAAGTTTCGCGGGGTGGTAGGGTTTTACAGCCTGACTGGGTCGCAACCACCATGTATATGGCGAAAAAGCCCGTTATAGTGATTCGCTTTTGCGGGTCGCGTTTCGGGATCAGCCTGTGCATATCCAGCTTTTCGCTGGCCGGCATGACAGCGGCGACCGGCGATGGATAGTGTGTCACTCGGTGGTCGCCATTGTTTTTGGATTGTACTGTGCTTACCATCAGGCACAGTGCAATCATTTTGCCGTGCTACAATAAAAAAGAGTAGCTATTCCACGCGGACGAAGTCGCGGACAGAAGCTAGTTAATAAAAAAAACACAGTTGTGTTTACCGGTTACTTGATTTCATGAAAAGAAACTGCGAAATAAATACTACATTAAGAATAATATGAATGTAGTATAATATACATAATACATAGTTTTAAAATAAGTAACTTTTTCTCTATCGATGTTTGTACGTTCAAATATATTATGAAAAAATACCAAACGGTAATGTCTGTTGCCGTTTTTTTGCTGAGTAAACAGTTGATTTATAAACGTAGAGGTGCAATCCGGTAGTAGTTTCGACGTTCATGCGTAATGAAGCAAAACACTCCTTTTTATTCTTAAGTTTTATTTATGCGCTTTGACCCAATATAAAAGACCCCTATCGGAATATTAGTTTCAATAAAATTTCAACTTAAGCTGGTGATCCCAAATACGAGACGAGCGAGCGTGAACATATCGTGACAAAGAGTGGCGCGGCGTATAAACATAAACGAGCAATTCAATCAATAGTAGGTATTTTTTGTTAGATATAACAACAAATATTGTTTTATTGAATCGATGAAACTACAATTTAAAATAGATAACTAATGGAGTACATATAGGCATACCTATATAGTTGTAGATAATTGCTCAAATTACACGAGCAAATGAGCAAAACTGAAGTATTGCATCATGTATATATAATGTATATATAAATAAAATATATACAATATATATATGCTCATAGCTTCTGAACGGTTATACCTATTTGGCTAATTCCTATTGTATTATATGTGTAATTGTTAGCAAAATGTTTGTACAACACAAAATTGTTGAAAAAATCATACATATTTGGGTTAAAGAACTCTATAAAAAAAGTGAGTGAAACATTGTGAGTGATATTAAGGGCCCGCGCGCACTAGCTATGGTGCGGAAAAAATCCGCAATTAATGGTCCTTGCACTGCGCCAGAATTTCCGGATAGTCTGAGAGCCAGCGAATGCCAGATCTTTGTTATTTTATATTGATTATATATATATA
>MU158859.1:754931-781554 GCA_015888305.1 Antheraea pernyi
TATATATTTAATGTCTCTTGAGAAAACAATATTATTTTGCTTTTTATTGCAAATAACACAAATGAATGAGATTATGATGCTTTATCAAAACTGAATTACATTTATTTATTTTAACTGCACAAGCAATAATACTAAAGCGTGTACTTGTGGTATAATATATTTACTGAGTAACCGAAAGATACGTAATAAAAGGCTGCACAAGACTTAACTCACTATCTATCTCACTTCCATTTACTTAGACATATATTGCCTCGCACTCGCGGCTATAGCTACTCTATATATTTGTCTGGCAAGGGGTTAGAACTGTCAAGACTGTCTGACAACTGAGGAAACATCTAATAGTTACCCAAATAACATGGTAAAAATCAGGTTTGATTAGTATCAAATATAAATCCGTTATAGTTAACGGAAGTACAATTACAACTTATTAAAGTTTACAGATTTTTGGCAGGGGTTGGCCACGATAACAAGTGTCGTATATGTGAATCGTAAATCAAACTACACTGTGTGGCTTCTATGATACAACTGGTTTATTTAGATATACCTACATACTATTTGACTATCAACTACAATATCAAGTATATGTCTGTCTGTCTATTATTAAAAAATATATATAAAAAACTTGCGCTATATTATTTGATAAATTTTAGGTGATATTTTATAGACCTTTGGTACCTGCCAAAGCCGCGATTACCCAAATTACATACTAGCTCATCGTTTCTACCTATATCAGAAGCATGCGCCAAAAAACTCTCATCTTTTATAAAATAAGGAAAGTTTGGTGGCATTCACGGGCTCTTGGTCTACAAATTTTACCATTCAAATTTACTTTTAGAACTAGTAACGCACCCTGGCTTCGTAAATGTAAAAAATATTAATTACTGAATGATTGTTAATACACATTAAATACTTTTTGTACGTATTCTTAAGATCCACAATTCTGTAGTACCTATATTATTATTCGTTTTTTAATTCTGGTTAACAATCTTTTAGGAGTTATTGTCGAGTAGATTACAATTACAAGTTTCTTGCGATGATTTAAATGAACTAACAAGATGATGGCCGTCTTGTTACAACTTCCAGGAAGTTTTTATTGCAACTCAGAACCCATGCTTCTTGGTATAATTTCCCATACATTCTTTCATACATACATAATTTCATATGTGCAGAATAACCAAATTATATTACGTAAGACACCAGCAATATTACAAAATATAGAGCAAAATAACACAAGCTATGAATAAAATTTTAAATTCAGTACATGCCATTTATATGTATCTCATAAGGTTTAACTCCTTAAGACTTCATTAATGGTGGTAGAGCCACGCTGAAACTATTACTGGTTTCAGCATGAATGGGTCGGCTCGCCCGGGTAGTACCACCCTCTCATACAAAACCGACGTGAAGTAACAGTGCTTGCATTGTTGCGTTTCGTTCGGTCAGTGTGAGCGCCGGAGACCCACCTCTACTCCCCTCTCCTCTTTCCTCTCCCTCTACCTCCCCTAACCCTTCCCCCAAAGGTTGGCAACGCACTTGCGACGCCTCTGGTATTGTTAGTGTCCAAACCTGTTCGTTTGCCATCTATGACATAAAAAAAAAATGAGAATACGTCGGTTTTTCTCTACTTCATATACAGTGGTGGTCGTATAATTAGAAACACTACGCACGTTCCTTGAAATTATGTAAGAAAGATACTTCACCGCAATCGTTTTTCTTTTGAAATTAAACAATAAATAGGACAACAATATGTTCAACGATTTATCATTTATTAGAAAAACAATATAAATCCCACTACACAAGTGCAGTTTCAATATTACATTACGGACAAACACTTAAATCAGTTTTAAGGTATGAACAATAACGGTCAACTAATTAGAAACAATAACAAAAAAGTATAAAAACAATATTTTTTTAAGTATTAGTAATGTTATTTACGAAATAGCTACTATCCATAGCCTACCGTAGTTCGGTGAAGCTGTTAAGACCTTGCTAAGTCAATAGCGTAGTCAGTACGAAAAAAAAAACAAACACAGCCTACCAATAGTTATAATTTATTTAGTGGCGTATCCCTTATTTTCAATAACAGCACTGCAACGACATGGCATTGATTCAATCAATTTCATACATTTTTCTAGGGGGATTGAATTCCATGCTTCAACAAATGCTTCATATAGTTCGTTTTGATTGGATTTGATTGGATTTGATTCGTTTGTTTGAGACTTTCTCTTTAAAAATATACCAGAGTTTTCTGTAAGGTTTAAATCCGGACTATTTGCTGGCCAGTCTAAAACGGATATACGCTGTTCGCTAAGGAAACATTTGACGCTATTGGCCGTGTGTTCAGGGTCATTGTCATGCTCAAAGATCCAAGTTACAGGCAAATAACCATCCGAGTAGGCAATCATTGTGTGCCCTAAGATATGTTTGTATTGCCATTGATCCATTATACCTTCAATCTTCCGAACGGGTCCAACTCCACATCCGGAGAACACCCCCAAACTTTAATGTTATCGCCACCGTACTTGACTATACTCCTTATGTATTTATAATTAAAAGCATTGTTTACAGGACGTCTAACATAGCACTTTCCATCGGAATTTACCATATTTATTTTTGTTTCATCTGAAAATAGCACTTTTTCCATTGTCGTACCGTCCAATTAACATATTTTTTAGCGAATAATAATCGCTTCTCTCGGTGTTGCTCGGTAAGAAGCGGTACCTTTCGAGAGATTCTTCCAAACAATTTAACTTCCACTAATCTTCGGCGTATCAGTCTTGACAAGACGTTTCTCGGGTTATCAGGCGAAAAATCTTTAATTTTTTATCAGGTTGGAGCCTTTAATTGGGTCTTATTTAGCAACACAGTCTTTTTTAGCAACACGAACGATTAGCGTATCTTCTCTGGGAGATGTTTTTCTTGGCCGAGCCTTTCTAAGAACATTTTCAACAGTTCCATGTGTTTTATAATGATCAATTACATTAAAAACTTTCTTAACAGAACAATTTAAGTGCTCAGCTATTCTTCTGTACGTCCACTTATGATCTATATGTAAATTAACAATTATTTTCCCAGTTGACGCGTCACAACTTTTATTTTTGCCCGTTTTGAACAAAATAAAATTCAGATTCAATTTTGAATTGCCGCCAAAATGATAGAAAAAGCCAAGAAAGAAATATTATTCTCCAATTTCAAAAAAAGAACGTGCTATGGATGCTTTTTTAATATGTTTATAATTAGGCGTCCGAGCGGCCAGAAAATAAACTCCTACATGTATAAAACTCATTTTGTAATTAAAAGTAAGATATGTTTTATATTTTATTTTAATGAGTTTTTTATTTTAGTGGCTATATTTTTGCATAGTTATACATTATTGAATGTGTAAATTTTTTACGAACATTTGTACGTTGAAGTTATACTTTCTTTATTCATAAGAAGTGTTTCTAATATATGACCACCAGTGTAAATATTCCATACATGTGTTATACATAAAATCCTGCCGAACAAAATTGTCATGGACATGGATGTGAAAACTGTCAAAATCTTTTAAGTAGTTTAGAAAAACTAAGGAAAGACACAAACAGAGAAAACACGATCTCCTTATTATTTAAAACATTAGTTCGAGCATTACTGAGATGATTTGCGGTTTCTTTCCCACACCTCCGGAATTAATTCCGGCGCGGAATTCTACCCTCAGTGCGCGCGTTTCCATACAATTCCACATTTTACAAAATTTGCGGAAAAAAATTATGCGATAAAAACGCAGTGCGCCATTAGTAGCCATTTTATTAAAAGGGCATATTAGGTTTCATTTTATTCCTTAGTGCGCATTTCTTGCCAGAGCAGGCAGCTACTGTTATATAAATAATCTTCTATTTATCTATAAATTTAAAAATCAAGACTGATCTAACAACTTCAGCTTAAATAGTTAGACGGGTGACCAACCATACACTTTAAGATAATTATCATGTGGGAATTTATTATTATTATATTTTATCTAGTTCACATTCAAAAATTACACATTCCCACAATTTCGAAAGTCACTTTCGTTCATTGTTATACTTTCATACAACAAAAACAATTCTAAATAAAAGTAAAATTGAAGACTGCATACACTTTTTAAAAGTACATTTTCATACAATGAAATATAAATTTATTTAAATGTTTGAAAGAGTTGGAACCTTCTTTACTTTCAACTTTTGATTTCAATCTGATAAGCTTACATAGATTATAATTATGTATATACAAGTGTGACATTGATTGTATTCATTATTGGCTAGGTTTTCTTTCTCTCATTTGTGTTAGAAACTGTTAAGACTTTGCATGGTCAATAGCGTAGTCAGTTCGAAAAAAAAAAAATCTTTCTCTCATTTGTGTTAATTACAACATAATAGTTAATAAAAATAGCCCACTACTCAAGAGTGAACAAAGGTTTTTATATGTGAATGAATCAGAATTAGATAAACATTTCCAGAGATTGTTTCTTACAAACATATTCACTGGAGTAATAAATAGATTAATCACAGACCATAATGATCATGCCATGTATATGAACATTGGTCAATATACAAATGGCTTCTGATTTTCAGCTATTGTTTTTGACAAGAACTTTAATCCCTTCTTCAATGAAATGTCCTGTACATGATTGTTCGACTTAATTTGAATAATACAAACAACCTGTGGTGATGATTTTTGTGACTTGGGAAACTAATTTGATGTCGGATTTGATATACATGGTTACTTGGCTAAATTATGACACTAATAAATGCATTCAATTTTGTAAATACCTAGTCTGGTATGCTATTACTTCTCTGTACATGTGATATTTTAGTACTTTTAAAAGTAAAACATAGAACCTTCATCGAGAATTTCTTTAAGACTGTTAAAATTTTATATGTTATGGATGTCCATAGCATAAGTTAAGAAAGCATACTATCTTTTTATTTTGAAAATCATTATTGGCAATGCTAGATTGTCCTGTTATAAAGATAATATTCTAAGAAAGAAGGTTAACTGTGTATATTGGGTTTTATCTATTTGAAATCACATCAAAATAAATAAAAATACTGTCATACATGAGTTCCTTTGTAATTTTATGTATCTATACTATTATTATGCACAAACAAAGTGTTTTAATTGTATAATTTCACATATTAATAACCATTTTGGTCAAGTGCTTTGACTAGCGGAACATCAATTTGTTGTCCGTAGGTTTGAACCCTGAACCAACAATATCTTTACATTTCATGAACATTTACTAGTTGAAATTAGTAACACTATTGACTAAAATTGAAGGAAAACATCATGAGGAAACCTGAACCTGTGAAATATTCTTGTAGTATACTTGTAGTACTGTATGTTGGAAAATATACAACAGTTTCCCGGAATTTGAAATTACCAATAGGCCATGGGCTTTTGTGGTGATTATGCCAATACCTTCCCTCGGGAAGAACTCTGTGACCCTGTAGTGGGTCTCTTACAGGCTGATGTGATTTGATTTTACAAGAGCCAGAAGGAAATTTCTAAAAATATGGATGTTGTTTTATTACATAGGTTACGTTCTGGACATTATCCATCACAAAAGTTTGAATATTTAATTAAAAAAAGTCCTTCATCATTTTGTACAACTTGCGGAATTATAGATGATGTTCACCATTTTCTGACGGAATGTGGCAGGAACAATAATGTTACAATAAATTTAATTTAAAAACGTAATTTAAATAAACTGGATGTCGGCATGTTCCATAGTATTTTAGCAAAACCTTCGAGTGAGGTTGCTGAAATGCTATGTGAAATGATTGAAAGATGATTTTATAAAAGAAGATGTATGAAAGGCTTTAACATTAGTAAAATTAGATTATGATAGGGCTGATATGACTAGAGTTAAAAGCCCCTAAATTAAATAATAAAAGAAAAAAAAATATGGATTGATTTCTGAAAATTTGTTTACTAATAAATGTTACATTGTGAAAAAAAAAATGGAATATAATTATTAGTTTATTATAAATTTATTTTTAGTGTAAAGAACAGGTATTGGGAAAATTCTAAATTTACAGATGAGTTATAATAACAATGAACATTTATTTATATAAGACACCTATTTATTTAAGAAACAGGAGGCAGAGTGTTCCTGATTTCGTAATTTGTATTTATAATTAACTTTTGCTGTGTGTATAAAGTTTTATTACTATCTTTGTCCTTGTTATATATTTGTATGTATAATTATATATGTATTTATTTTATTAATATAGATATTTATATCTATCTATGTATATATATTTTTTCGTTTGTTTTTTTTATATATATGCACTTCCTACAAATGTTTTTGATTGGTATGAATACCGCTGGTTAGCTGGAAGAAAATGCCTCGTAGCATTAAGTTTGCCAGTGTACAAACTAAAAGTGCAATAAAGTATACATTCATTCATTCTAGATTAGAAATGATTCACAAAATCTCTAACAGATACTTATTTTGGTTATAAGAGATCATGTTATCTATCCCAAGGAGGGTTGATGTCAGGCAGGCGGCCGATCGTAAAAATTAAGCCAAATAATATACCACAACATGTCAAACATGTTGTACCGACCCTACTTATGTGGGATAAGGGTAAGAAGAAGAAGTGAAACCAATAATAGTTTCAGTGTGGCTCTACCACCAATAAAAATATCATATCATTATAAATTTATTTTTAATGTAAAACAAAAATTATTGAGTAAATTCTAAATTTACAGGCGAGTTATAATAATAATAAAGATTAGAAATAATTCACAAACTCTCTAACACATAGGTACTTATTTTGGTTATAAGAGATCAAATAGATGAAATTAGTTATTTACAATTTCGTATGACGTTTTTTCTACAAATCTAAATAGACACAAGTAAATCTACTTTACGTACATATAATTATAAACTAACTTTATAAAAACAACAAATTGTCAATCACTTACAGTTTTAAGTTTCTTTTTAGATCCCGAAGGCACGTCCATTATGAAGGTCAAGTTATCCAAATATCAGAAACCAAAGGAATTGTATTTAATTCATAGATAAAAAACAATATTATACATCGAACACACAATGAAACACTAACGAAATCACTTCTATTGCTTCTTGGTTGTTTTCATAGGTTAGGACCGATTAAATAGAAATCTTTATGTATATTTCAAGATACCGACCACAACACCGACTGCCAGTCACTACCTAAGAAGAAGCAGTCTATGAAGAACAAAATATTACGTTCTCAAAGATGAAAAACTACTATTGCCTATAGTTTATCTCTTTAGACCTAAAATCCAGATACAAGTCATAATACTGACAGTTACTATATTACTTATTATATACTCTTTGACTGACAGTATACACAGACAGTATACAGCATAGATTAGATAGTATACTGGTATGCAGTACCTACCTACTAAACGTTAGGATCAGAGAGGTGAATGTACTGCGTACGACCGGTATAAAAAAAAATAGGTACGTTAAGACCGCGTGGTACCTACCTAGTACCTACTAAACGAGTAGGATCAGAGAGGTGAATGCACTGCGTACGACCGGTATAAAAAAAAATAGGTACGTTAAGACCGCTTTTTAAAAATATCTATTTATTTCTTTTTTGTTTGTGTAATGACGGTTAAGCAAGGTTTCTCTTAAACTATAAGTTGCTTAATTGTACTTTTCCTGTTTTTTAATGAACAAGATATAGTGATATAATACATGATAGTACAAAACTTTTTATAAATTTCTCTATTTAATTGATATTATATATAATTTGGGATACTATTGAATAAACACTTATTTTAGAAATGTATACCAATTTATCGACTTTTTTCACCAAAAATACCACAGAACAATGAAATAGGTGGAAGTGCTACATCACGTATCAACGAACGAGGCCGGTGTCGCCAAAATCAAACAAACAAAAATAAATTATTCTTTACTCCGTGGAAATACCAATCACGTTTCAAAAGCAATATTAATCTAAAACAAATTAATATACGTTTTTTTTTCGAACTGAATACTTTATAGACCTTGCGAGGTCTTTACAGCTTCACCGGACTACTAAGGCGTGCGCTTAAGGCATTCAGTCGATTTTATTTAGACAACTAATTCAAGGGTGCGCTGCACACCTCGGCTTAGGCGGTTACCGATATCCCGGATCTGACCTAGCTAGACTATTCTAAGCTATTCATACATATATTCGTTTGTGAATCATACAATTTTAATTTTTACATTGATGTTTTAACGTTTACATTTATTCGTAGCCCGGTGAAGCTGTTAAGACCTTGCTGGGTCAATAGCGTAGGCAGTTCGAAAAAAAAAAAGTTTACATTTATATCGGAAATGAAACGAACTAAACTACTCGATTCAGTTCGAATAAGGGAAAAATATAAAACCCTTTCACTATGTGTGTAATCTGTGCACGTATGTGAGGTGATCTCATGTGTGTACAAGTGATGTAGGTGAGTCACTGTCGCACTCGAGGGCTCCATCCTGGGACGACCTAGACTCGAGATGCTACCGGAAGAAACGCGACGTATGTATGTGCGGGATCTAATGAGGGGCCCTCCTTCAAGGCAACGTGAGGGAGAGACTCGCAAGCGTGGGCGCATTCACACATGTTAAGAGAGATCGGATCGAATTCGCATATACGTCAAACTGTTTTATTTGGACTTAAGATGTTTTCCATTAAAAGCTTAACAGTATCCGAATACGCACCAAACGCCACTATTTGCTGCTAGATGTCGCGTTAAAACATCAAAAGCACTATAGCTGGACTTCTTCTTTAGCAAAGCGAAAATAAAGACGGTGTTCCTCAATTATTATTTTTTTTATAGTAGCACGACAAAATTACTGCACTGTGCCTTATGGTAAACACAGTACAATCCAAAAACAATGGCGACCACCGAGTGCCACACTATCCATCGCCGGTCGCCGCTGTCATGCCGGCCTGCGAAATGCTGGATATGCACAGGCTGATCTCGAAACGCGACCCACAGAAGCGAATCACTATGCCGGGCTTTTTCGCCATATATATGGTGGTTGCGACCCAGTAAGGCTGTAAAACCCTACCACCCCGCTTTCGCCATTGCCTCGTTCGTTATTCAGCAGGGTGCACCACGTGCAGGTGAGGTTGGCTTGGATGTCTCTCTCAGTATATAGTATCTTATCTATGCGATGTCTCAAAGTCTTAGATGTTATTTGACACCCCTTACACCCCAGGGACTTAGCATCAATTATCAATCAATCAATTAGGGATGTAGCAACTTTTTGTGAAGAAAATATGTTAATGATAATTTCGTTTGACGTCGTACTTCAATTTTGTTCTATCAAAATGTAATTAAAATATATTAATGTTGAGTTGAGAAATTACAATGTTTTAAAACACTTTTTCTACGATTTGTTTTGTTATTTAGTGATCATTCTCCGAGACTTAATTTCACGAAGGTATATACTTCTGGTACAGAAATTTCATACAAGTTGGAATGATATAATACTATGTTTTTAGACTTTCAGCACAAAAAAAAAGATATTCATTAATGTATATTAGTCAAGATTTTAAAATTTAAATGAATATTAAAGTTACTTTCTCCATTAATCGCCATCAAGATGAATTGTAAATCAATGCATTAAAAGTATTAAGGTAAGGGAACTAATATTTGATTTGAACGCTAAATATCGGAAGTACAAAATCGGCAGTATGATCCCTTGCCGTCCCAACAAAACTCTGTCTGCCGGTAATATTGATTAGAAGTTTCAACAATGTTTATAAACGATATAAATAGAGATGAGAAAAAAAATGCGATCTGAACCGTGGTATTCTGATTAGATTCGATTTACAAAAAATTGGGGACTAGAGAATAGAGAATATTTTATCCAAAAACTAATCTCTTAATTTTTATCCTTTTTTAATGATCTTTTTATAGATATTTTATTTAATTATACATTTTTGTACATTTAGGTAGAAAAAAATGGAATCACGATGTTATAGTGTCAGATCGATTCACTGAATCGATTCAATGTTTAATTTGTTAATACTAATCAATTTTTCAAAACATTGGTTATTGACTGATAAGTCTCTAATTACATCCCTAGTATTAAAACTACAATTTGTCGTTTTATCGCTAAATACGCTAAATAGATTTGTACTTTCTATAAGTTTGTATAGTTTGTAATTATTTCTCTCTACAGCTTGCTTTGTTTGTACATATCTTTGCTACTGTTTTAAACAAAATATTATTTTGATCAGCTAAAATGCCTTCTGTTACATCAACGACTGGAGAGGAGCAGAGTATGGATGCTGATCAAAAAATGTGGAATGCACTTAAGCTGTATATAATGCGAGAAAGGCAGAGAAAGAAGGAAGGTAAATAATTGCCATACAATTAATGTAGACATTAAGAAATTATTGTATAATTTGTAAGGGTACCAAAATTGTTACCTAAATGGTGAATGTTGACAAGTAATAATTATGTATTTTATTTACATCAAGTAGTTGGCAATAACTTATTTTAGGTCGATGGGCATGCATAAACATTTCTGTTGAAATCAGAGTAATTATTACTTTGCAAATATCAAAAAGTTTTTCAATAACATACTATAATATAAAGCTGGAGGGTTTGTTTGTTTGGTTAAACGCACTGATCTCACGAACTACTGGTATGATTTAAAATATGTTTCAAAGTTAGATAGCTTATTTATCGAGGGATGCTATAGGCTATATCATCATGTTAAGACCAATAGGAGGAAAGCAACAATGAAGAATGTTTCAAAGTAGTTTTTTTTTTCTTTTGAGAGCATCCGCTTTGTGGTAGCGTTAACCCAAAGTAACTATTATACACAGGAAGAAGCTAGTAATAAATAAAAACATATTATTATGCTTTTAGAGTATGAAGCAGAAGTGGAAGAGGAGCGACTTCGAAAGGAACGTGAAGCTAGAGAAAGGCAAGATGTTATGACACTTGGTAATTATGTGTGGTGTATATCAGAATATTGATGTAGTTTACGAATTGAACATTTCTTGCAAAACTTCACCTTGTAAATAAACATTTTTCATTTTAATTCCATCAGGTTTATTCCTATGCTATAAAGTTAGATTTCTTGAGTTGGTCTAAAATTGATTTTCTTTTATTTTTAAAACTTGACCTGTTTTCATTGTGGCCGCTTCAATACCACAGAGAAACTTCTTAAAGAAAATTTCACATCATGTTTAGCGATGGTGATGGGCCACTGCACAGAATGTAGCAAACATACTTAACTTCTTTCCTGATCCCACTTGGCTGACATATTTTTAGTTTGCCATTCATAAAAAAGTAAAACATACTCTACTCAGTTTATGCAACATTATTTTCTATATAGCTTGCTTATTGATTTATAATTAACATTATAGAAGAAACGAAGGAACAGATAGATCAAATAGAACAAAAATTAAAGCAATTAGAGAAAGAAAAGCAACAGTTATTTATGCAACTAAAGAAGGTTCTAAATGAAGATGATATAAGAAAGAAGCAGCAGAAGGAAACAAAGTGAGTCTTCTTAATTATATTGTTTAGGTCAATTTTACTCTCATTAGTTCTTCTCATAACAAGCTTATAGTAAAATGAGATTATTATGTATTCTGCTTCTTTCAAATTTCAAAAAGTTTTTCTATAAATGATTGAAAGATTACATTAATTTTATCATAATCATCTATATAAATAATCAATTCAATTGCCAAATATATGAACATTGCATCAGAATATATGGTTAATTATTTTGCGTATTCATAATTGTCAGAATAAGGTTTATATGAAAGAAAATCTAAAAAAAAATTGAGGAAAAGTGAGAAATTTGTCTTTTAAGATATCCATATTAAAATGCGAGTGAGTGACACAGACAACAGTAGAAATCATGAAATATATTGATGAAATTGACAGATTGACATTCAGTTATTCAATTGCCATTTTATTTCATTACATGGTCATACTTGACAGGCAATATTAAAAAGTATTTTCTTTGTTAGCACCCCTGTGTGAAGTCAGTGTGAACAGATATTCTTCAATTAAGATTGTTATCCTTTCATTATACATATATAGTTGTAGTATAGTTTTACGTATAGTATAGTTGTAGTATAACCATATATTACTGGTTTCATATTATGCCACTTTCATGTAGAACTATTATGGCAAACATAATAGCTAACATTCCACATTGTGTTGAAAAATGAGATTTGACCAGGAAATATTTTGAGCAGCTTCTTTTCTTTATAATAATTCAGACACCCAAACTATTAACTCCTAAAATACCACTATATATGGTGTACAATCAATTCCTTGTATGTCATGTGTTAAAATTAATTAGTTACTTAGTAGTGCTTAGATTATGCAAGTTGATAAAAAACAACCAATGATTTATATTTTCTATTTGTAACTGTATTTTTTTATACATTACTACAGTAGTCAATGTACATAGTACTAGGTATACCATGTAAGAAATTACACTTATAAATACAACACATTTGAAAATGGGATTACCATGACACAAGGAAGGAAGTTACAGCAGTATAAGCACCATTAGAGAAAACTGGAACCAAAAATGATTCAATTCCATTTTCTGATCTTACTGAATAGAAACAGATGTTATGTACTGACCAAGTGTAAAATGAAATCAATATTGCTGTTTCTCCCTGCTATTATAATTTTATTCTATCTCTAGTGAAATGCAACCAATGAAGATGCCAGTGGGAAACATACCAATGCCAATGTTTCCTATGGCACAGCAAGGCCAGGGTGAACCTCCACCGTCACAAGGCAGACCGCCACCATTAACCTCGCATATGTTGAATAAGGTATTTGTTTATCAGTGTTACACTTAGTGAAGTAGAAAGTTAATAGATGGTACTTATTTGTGTCTATTTAACAACTGCTAGTGGACTCATGCTAGCCTAGTTCCTACAAAAACTCTGGCTGTCAGAAGATATTAAAAAAATCCATAAGAATCCTTTGTGTACCAAATTGTTTATGTCATCTAGCCCTTTTCACTGGAAGAGTATGTATCTAACGGTCTCTGTCCTTTCCCATTCACACTCTGCTTTCTATGACAATTAATTAAAAAGACTAAACAATAACTATTATTATAACTTTCTGCATCTCTTACCTATGTTATAATTCCTATAGTTAATTTGTTAATTCCATAAAATAAAATGTAATTATTATTGTTATTTAATTGGACATTACAAATAGTGAGAATTATATAATGTAATTATATATGAGAATTGTAATTTTTCTGTATAAACATCAAACTATAAAGTCGAAGATGGTGTTACATACTGTAAATAAAATTGTGATTCTCATGGGTCAATCAAAGCATACATTTTTCATTATAGGCTATTATGTAAATAGTTCACATTAAAAAGTTAATTATCCAATATCTTGAATAATACAAAATATTTCAATTAATAAATATAATATTTAAAAAAGGACACAAGTAATCAGAAATTGAAATAAAATGGTTACCTCAAAAAAATAATTTAACATTATTTTAAGGTTTGATGTCAGTAGTTAAATTAATAGTGTCCTTTATATTAACTATGTATTAAACGAACAGTTTTGTTATTCTCATTAATATTACAGTCCGTTAGTGGTATCCGCCGCAAAATACGAACCCATACCGACCGCTGTGCATTATAAAAGACGTCCGCGACATATTTTTATGAAGTAACGGCAGTGAACGATCTGTATCAGCCTGTCTCTCCAAGCCACGTTCACGTCCACGTCCGCGTAACCACAGATCACGCCGCCGTGGTCTGGGGGTCAATTTCGCTCCCGCACACCAGATTAGGCCCCTCTCGGCAGCGGCTCAATCCTAGGTTCGTTCCCTCGGCGTGGAGCCCTTGAGTGCGCTGCTCGCACGATACAGTGACGCAAAATCTTACATCACTGCGACAATATTACACATATCACCTCCACACACGTGCACGCACATATGGTTACACATGCAAGTGGAAGGGTTTTATTTTTTCCCTTATCAAACTGAAATAGTTTAGAAAATTATCTGATACGAAATATATATAAGAGTTGTTGAGGTTGTTGCTTGGTACACATATGTTTCAACAACTCATATATGTATGAATAGTTTAGGTTAGCTCAGATAGGTCGCGAATCGCGTGTATCAGGCAACAGCTCAAGCCGAGGTGTGCCGTGAAGCTGTTAAAACCTTGCTAGGTCAATAGCGCAGTCAGTGTGAAAAAAAAGTCATTAATATTATAAATGAAAGTGAGTTTATTTAGGTTGTTACGCTTTTACGCTTAACTAACCTCCTGATTATCATAAGATCCATTACCATTGTCAGGGCTACACTATTTGTAGCATATATATAGACACAGAGTCTTTCATCCTGAAATAAAGTACTGTTTCCTAGATATAGCTCAAACCTATATTAGCGCGGATGAAGCCACCAGGAAGAATTAATTATAATTGTTTAATCAATGATATTATAACTAAGAAGCTGTAGATACGTTATTTATATGATATTTTGACAAAACAAATGGCACGGTAACGAACACATACGTAAAGTAATATTGTAACGCCACACTGTCTTAGATAAAATGGTGAAGTAAAATGGCATACTCTCAATATCGGTGGTGAAAAAGAAATAGTTATATGTTGCTTAGATACGGGCGGATGGTCGGGGCTGCCATCAAGCTGCCAAGTTTTAACAAGACGTTTTCGAAGCGCTTATGACGTATCTACAGCTTTTTAGGTATAATATCATTGTGTTTAATAATGTATTATTCCGTTTATTAGTCAACAATAGTCCGGGGTCCTATGCAAGCTGGCAATAAGCGACCTCGTAGTCCATCCCCAACGTACGCACTCTACGCACATCGAATGCATCAACCTCCAATAAAACATCAACCAGTTTACAGTGATCACAGTGAGTTATGTATTTGTAAACAATTTTTACATCTAGTTCCTTCCATAAAATATGTTTATACTCAGTCACTTCTATATTATTCTTTAATACGATTATGTAAGTGTCAGCAATGACATCAGTTGTTAATTTAGTCCAATATTTTAAAATTATTAACCAAATGTAGTAAAGGAGTTAAATATACCTTTCATATTAAATTACTATAATTGTTTAAAAAGTATTATTAAATACAAAATAAGGGCAATACATAAATGTAGAAATTAAATAAAGTAATGGACTCCAGTAGCAAAATCATATAAAAGAATATATGTGTATACCAGATTACTGTCTATTATCCTAAGTCAATTATTAATAAAGATTTGTTTAAAAAAAATGATAGAGGTCTGCTATTATATGCACATGATACCACAACCACTCGATAGATTACAGGGACGTGTGTTTTCTGCTCACGGAGTAATTGTGCAAATGATGTTATGCACATGCAGAGGAGAGTGAAAGTAAACGGATAACATTGTTTATAAAGAAATTTTATAAGCAAAGTAATTATTTCCTATCAATTTTTTTTTGCGTTTTATTTTAATAATTTAAAAATTACTTTTTTTTGTTGAAATATATACATCTACATAATAGAATTGATCGCAGACTGGATAAGCTGCGGCAGGTGCATCCAATTAAATCCAAAAAGGATCAGGAATGAAAAAAAGCCCTGCAGCCCTAGAAATGAGCATTATATTAAACATTGTAATAACATTTGTAGTTCTATGTAATTAGTAAATCTACCGCTGAGATTATAATTATATAATTCCTATTTGTACCAACGCTCTAAACATACGCCCGTACTATCTTCATTCAAAGAATAAAAAATATTACTCGGACGTTCACACAATCGTATACCCCAATGACATATATGAATGATGTACAACATCAGATGTCAAACATGTGTACTCAATAGGTAACTAAATATGCCTTATAATTGTTTACTTCTGGTATAAAGATATATCCTTTCCATATTGGTTACTGTTTATAACAAATTAGTCATCAAAAATAGAAAGCAGCATATTTTTGATCCATACTATTGATTGATATATATTAAAAAAATAGTGATAAATTTTAATTGTATCCATAGTTAATCAAATAATATTGTGTTGTCACCTTTAGATGACTTTAAGTTTAAACCAATTAAATCTTAAAACTAAAACTAAAAATCTGTGTTATATTACAATCTTTTACCACATTAGACTTTATAGGATTTACTTATGTAGGGTTTTTCCAGATTTTGTGTGTTAAATTCATCTCTTGCTATAGATATATACGAATATGTATTGCTTGCTATTGTATTTAAAAAAAGTTCAGTTTGAAGTGTATATTATCTAATGTATCGTCCGGTTGTGTATTATTTTTTTCTTTACTGCTAACATAGTAATCTTTTGCAGAGGTAGAAGATGGCCGCATGGGCCGCCAAATGGCCCGCGCAGTTCTATGGAACAGTGAGTTTATTCCAGGCTAGGTGTTATCACTGTCGCTTGTAACCTCACTATATGTACTATTTGTTTTTCCCTCCGCCATTTTTATTCGTTTCTATTGTCAGTTCATTCGACTAATCGCATGACATCAATTAATGCAAATAATTTACATTCCCATCAATGTAATGCTGTTTGTGTTTATTTGATTTTGCATTTGTATATTAGTTTCTGTGTCTTTTTTTTCATTAAGCCTGGATATTATAACAAATCTAGGTTTCAAATAATACACTAATCGTTTATTCATCCTAATAATATGGGAGTTAACATAATCTAATATTTGTTCTTATTTATAAGTTCATTCGATAATTATTTTAGTAGCATTTAAATAATTGATTAAAAAAAATGTTATTAGAGATCGAATCTATTTAATTTTTCAACTGTTGATAGTTATTTATCATTGTTAAAATATATGCAATAACCCTTACTAAATTGTATTGTTTCTATAAGTCTATTTGATTATTGATTTTTGAGTCATATAGAATCTAACTTTTTAGTTATACAGACTAACGCAAAGAAGCAAATAAAACATATATACAAAAATCAACAAATTATTATTGTAATAGACCATAAGCCACGAGTCAGCTGTTACGCCATTTCAAAATTCTCTGTTTGTTTTCTATGAAAAAATTTAAGAACCTCCATTACATTATAAAGTTTAAATGAAAACATCAAAAAGTAAATAAATTCATTAAAATGTGTGTAATTTGAATAATGGTAATATTCCTAGAAAAAGATATAGGTCATCACTGTGTTTGGTTCTGCATGACTCTATTTCTATTTACGTTATTTAATGGTGTGATTCGATAACAATAAAACAATGTATTCCAGAGTCGAATCAGTACCCGTCGAATGTGGGCGGATCGAACGTGTCGTCGGCGGCGTACTACGCGATGCCGACGTCCGGCGTAGTGGGGGAGCGTCCGCCGCCGCTGCTGTACGCGCACCACGCTCATACGCCGCATACGCCGCACACGCCGCATACGCCGCACCACGCCAACCTCATGTACGCGCCGGCGCCTCAACCGCCGCAGATATACCTCGACATGCTCAAGAATAGAGACGGTCAGCAGCATCAGGAACCGAAGAAAGAGCCACAGGTTTTTTTTATAAAAAAAATATGATTAATTATTGCTATATATGGGAAGGAGGGACTTACTAACCCGAAATTCTAAGATGATCATATAAATATTAGCACACAATTTTTTTTTTAAATAAATTATATATGGATGATACTACTAATAATACTAAATTCCATTCAGGTAATTCTAAAATTGAAAAATATGTTAACGTATAATTTACTATTATTATATACGGCTTGGAAAAGTTAGAAATAATAAACATAAAGTAAGTTGAAATGAAAATGCTTGTAAAGGGGTGTAAAGGGTGTTTAGGGATGTAAAGGGTGTCAAATAATATCTAAGATTTGAGACAACAAAGCCAACCTCACCTGTACGTGGTGCATCCTGCTGAGTAACGAACGAGGCAATGGCGAAAGCGTTCAAAAAGCGAAAGGCAGGGTTCTACAGCCCGACTGGGTCGCAACCACTATGTATATGGCGAAAAATCCCGTCATAGTGATTTGCTTTTGCGGGTCGCGTTTTGGGATCAGCCTGTGCATATCCAACTTTTCGCAGGCCGGCATGACAGCGGCGACCAGCGATGGATAGTATGTCACTCGCTGGTCGCCATTGTTTTTGTACTTTGTACATTGTACTATGCTTACC
Source organism: Antheraea pernyi (assembly GCA_015888305.1). Lineage (NCBI taxonomy): Eukaryota > Metazoa > Arthropoda > Insecta > Lepidoptera > Saturniidae > Antheraea > Antheraea pernyi. Next base: position 773,084 of record MU158859.1, read on the forward strand.
ATCAGTCAAAGGGCAGTCACGTTGCCGTGCTACTATAAAAAAAAATGTTTTATTGTTTAATTTAATATGATTAAAAATACATTTGGAAATCTTTTGGCAGAACTTGATGCCTTTACAGTCCAAGTATAAATTACTCTTGTAGGAGCCTCGGGCTCACTACTATAGAAGTCTAGAATAACACGGACAGCGTAATAATAATACTCGGAGTGCGTAAAATAGACTGTTTATTTCTAACTCCATGTATGGTATTTATAACTCCACATATGGTATTTATACAGAAGCGATGGTTCTATTGTTTGAATAACATATTATTTATATTTACAATAAATTCAAACGTTTTAGCCAGTCTGCCAAAGGGAATGACATACTCGGTAGCCACACTCTTATATCTGGTACATATAACTGGGGCTTTACCGACCGTCATTTTAGGTACTGATCGGTTTGAGTGACAATGTGGGTCGGATATCCAATCCATGACACACATCGTATAGCAATGTCCACTAAGAAAATATAATGGTTCTCCAGGTGACCTTAGATGAATTTAGTAAAAGACCGACATTATTATAGAAAATTTACAGTAATTATTTAAATAATATCATATTTTTCATTTCAATAATTGCAATTCATTTTATTTTTTCGATTAATTCCAATTCTAAAACCTTAAGTTAATACAAAATGAACATCCTTGAAAGTTACTGTTACACTACGAATTTATGCTTGAGAGATATAGTATAATAAAACTTGGGAAATATAATATGCTATAACTATGCTAAAACATATAATTGTACTGAAATGTACATTCTCTTAGATCTTCTATAAGTGTATACAGAATTGTATAAAAATAGTACAGAAATATTTATATGAGGCAAGAACTCCGAAATAGATTAGAAAAATAAATTGTATATACAACTTTGTACATCTCTATGTAGCCTGTACCTTTTTAAAGACATATTCTAGTAATACATTTATTATTAACTATAGTCATTTGGTTAAATGTTAAGATAAGAGGTACTGTAATACTGTACTGTAATAAAATAACAGTTCCGAACATCTCTAAATATGAATCAGTTCAAAGCTTACTTGCCTTTCCATTGTGTTGGTGTTATTGGATTATATAGTTTTTCTTTATATAATTGGAATTTTAAGTTCAGTTAACGTGTATTTGTTATCTCGAAATTGCACAGACGGACAAACCAATTCTATAAAATACATTCACAACATTTTTTTATTCAAAATTGGAATCGGAATTAAAATATAAACGGGTTAAAAAAAAGTGGTGTAAATGTGTTTTATAGAATTTGGGCGTAGTAAAAATGTTTTTACGTAAAACCTACTTAGTCATATATACATATAGTAACATAATCTAGTTCTCGATTGTTTATGGTGGTGAAAAGGATAAATAAAAAAATGCATTAACAAGTTTTCGTTTTTATTTTTTTTAATCATAAAACCCAATATTGTTTTCAGTTGATAAGAACGACCATAGACGACAGTTAAAGGCATAGACAATAAGAAAAAATAAAAGAAGTTCAGTGCTTTCTACATGCTCGTACTACACGACCGACGCGTACTGCATGACACATTGACAAAGTCTATGCTTGTCCATTGATTGAGTTCGTCGTGGAGCAAACATCCAACAGTACTGTAGAATGATGCTTTATTATCGTATAATGAATAAATTTTATCGATGTAATCTCGTCTTGAAAGTTAGGAAAAATAATAGCATAAAAATGGTCCATTTTTAGCTTGAGGTGAATTTCTCAAATTACTGTAAACAGCACCTCGTTATGACGAAATATTTTGAACACTTAATGTTGAACAATGTCAAGTACCCATGGAAAGTTTTAATGGTGCCTGACAACACTTACTATTATCAAACACATAAATATAAATAGTTACCTTCCTATTACAAGTTTATTAGGTTGCTTTTAAAATCTTATTAATAATTAAAATAAATAATAAAGTCTATACATATATGTGACATATATACATATATGACATATATGTGATACATATATTTTCATCCACTTCATATTTATGTATTTTCGTGAAATTGGAACCGATTTATTATACCCATTAGAAACCAGATACACACATAAAAAAAGTCTAAGCAACATGCGTGATATTACAAATTTTAATATTTATATTAATTAATTTCTAAGTATTTACTCAAACAAAGTGCGTAGGTAAGTAAACTTTTTTGTTATTGATGACATACTGGCTGGTTGTAAAAAAAAATTTTGATTATGTTTTGTCTTTTCATAAAATTCAAATGACTGCGAATTTGTTTGAATTTAAGTGCGTTTTAATTGCTACGTTTCGAACGATTCGACAACGTTCGAAACTAGCTATTTTGTGTTTCGTTCCCACGGTCGATTAATTCGTCTTTGTTTACTTGTAATGAGTTGTCATACATGCTGTAACAATATGATAAATAAATAACTAGTTTATCTGTACTAACAATGAACTGAAGGAGGAATTAAATCATGTAATAACTTTTTGCATTTTCTAATTTTTAAAAGATGCTATCAAATTTATTTTTTATTGTATATAGTAGTCCAATATGTTGCATTGTAGGCTTGGACTTTGTCAACCATGTCCTCCTGCAACACATACGAGGAAATAAATCTGTTATCGATAAATTAGTGATTTCATATATAAAAATATTTTTTCCTATATAATATGTGCGTCAAGGATTCGACCTCATACAGTGGAATATTCTGGTTTGTTTGTACAGTGTGTTAGCTGTTTGATTTATCAAGTGCAAAGGTAAACAGGACAGTGTGATACCGAGTATCGTGTTAGAGTTATAAATTGTTATATTTTATATTTTGTTATATATATCGGTTATACTGTTTTTTAATTACTGCACTCTGGTAATAAATATATAATCAATATCTATCATACATAAAGTCGTAGATGATAAATAATTTTATACAATTATGCCGTAACATTTGTAGTGATCAGATAACTGAAAGTTTTTGTAAAAAATAACAAAGCTATGTAAAATTGGAATAAGTATTACTTTTTTAACGACAAGTACTAACAGTTTCTGTATGGTAAGTATATTTTAAATTGTATTATCTATCCCTCACGCTATTCCATCATGTCTGAAGTTTCTTGTATGAAATAATTCATGTGTATATTGAAATTATTATAGAAAATTTACAGTAATTATTTAAATAATATCATATTTTTCATTTCAATAATTGCAATTCATTTTATTTTTTCGATTAATTCCAATTCTAAAACCTTAAGTTAATACAAAATGAACATCCTTGAAAGTTACTGTTACACTACGAATTTATGCTTGAGAGATATAGTATAATAAAACTTGGGAAATATAATATGCTATAACTATGCTAAAACATATAATTGTACTGAAATGTACATTCTCTTAGATCTTCTATAAGTGTATACAGAATTGTATAAAAATAGTACAGAAATATTTATATGAGGCAAGAACTCCGAAATAGATTAGAAAAATAAATTGTATCTACAACTTTGTACATCTCTATGTAGCCTGTACCTTTTTAAAGACATATTCTAGTAATACATTTATTATTAACTATAGTCATTTGGTTAAATGTTAAGATAAAAGGTACTGTAATACTGTACTGTAATAAAATAACAGTTCCGAACATCTCTAAATATGAATCAGTCAAAGCTTACTTGCCTTTCCATTGTGTTGGTGTTATTGGATTATATAGTTTTTCTTTATATAATTGGAATTTTAAGTTCAGTTAACGTGTATTTGTTATCTCGAAATTGCACAGACGGACGAACCAATTCTATAAAATACATATTTACACCACTTTTTTTTAACCCGTTTATATTTTAATTCCGATTCCAATTTTGAATAAAAAAATGTTGTGAATGTATTTTATAGAATTGGTTCGTCCGTCTGTGCAATTTCGAGTATTCAAAATTGGAATCGGAATTAAAATATAAACGGGTTAAAAAAAAGTGGTGTAAATGTGTTTTATAGAATTTGGGCGTAGTAAAAATGTTTTTACGTAAAACCTACTTAGTCATATATACATATAGTAACATAATCTAGTTCTCGATTGTTTATGGTGGTGAAAAGGATAAATAAAAAAATGCATTAACAAGTTTTCGTTTTTATTTTTTTTAATCATAAAACCCAATATTGTTTTCAGTTGATAAGAACGACCATAGACGACAGTTAAAGGCATAGACAATAAGAAAAAATAAAAGAAGTTCAGTGCTTTCTACATGCTCGTACTACACGACCGACGCGTACTGCATGACACATTGACAAAGTCTATGCTTGTCCATTGATTGAGTTCGTCGTGGAGCAAACATCCAACAGTACTGTAGAATGATGCTTTATTATCGTATAATGAATAAATTTTATCGATGTAATCTCGTCTTGAAAGTTAGGAAAAATAATAGCATAAAAATGGTCCATTTTTAGCTTGAGGTGAATTTCTCAAATTACTGTAAACAGCACCTCGTTATGACGAAATATTTTGAACACTTAATGTTGAACAATGTCAAGTACCCATGGAAAGTTTTAATGGTGCCTGACAACACTTACTATTATCAAACACATAAATATAAATAGTTACCTTCCTATTACAAGTTTATTAGGTTGCTTTTAAAATCTTATTAATAATTAAAATAAATAATAAAGTCTATACATATATGTGACCTTTCTAATTATTCTTGCAATTACAGATGGATTGCTTAAAAATTTATACATGTTAACGAAATTCAATAAATACTAAGTGATGTTGCGAATGATGACTTTTACATATTCGCAAATGCCAATATGATGAATATTTATACGTTTTTGAAACGTAGATACCTATATATTAGAAACAGATTCTCTATAGCTAAAATGTGATTATGGATTGACTAATAGGTATAACATGCAGGTGTGACGTAAATATCAGAGCTGTAATATATCAGAAATTCTCCATGATATTTGATTTTATTTATTGATATTATTTTTAGTAAAGAGAATTACCCTACAGTTCTTTATAACCATGTCCATAGTATGCTACGTATACGGGGCTGCCGTAGCAAGTATTTGTTAAACAGCCAGAAAGTCCCAGAAACGAAAAGAAAAATTGCCAAACAAGCATTTATAATTTCTTTCGTTGTCTATGGTTTGACTTACTTCAGATAAATATTCGAGCTTTTTCAATATGAGTACGTTTAATGGAGCACTGACTTCAAAAGACTCCGCTTATTGATTGAAGAATTAAAAAATAATGACTGCAATAATCGTTTTCAATATCCATGTTGAATAACATCTAATTACTTCTACATCGTCTCCAACAGATATTTAAATTCAAAATTGGTTATTTAGGGGTGCCTTAAGCTTTGTGAATTTAATTCTAACATGTGTTGTTTATTGGATCTGAAAATCAGAATGATATATTAAAGTAGCTCATTCCCGTCCGTTTTGTTGAACATTAAAAAATTGTCAAAACGACAATCGAATCCAGCCTAAAACCGAAGCCTAGAATCTTCGAAAAATTCCGCAGCGAATGGTTATAGTCCTATACCGATACATTCAGTAGTTCTAACCTCAAAAGAATTGTAGGTACTTACATACGTATAAACAGCACCGCAGCGTTGTGTCACAAGTCTAACCTAACCTAATCGAATCGAATCAAGACGGGAGAATTGAGAAAAATAAATCAGTTAAGTTAGGTTAAACTTGCGAAACAAAGACAGTGAGAACCGATCGCGGTAGCGGTCGGCGAGCGCACTGCGTTTTGTATGTTAACAACTTGATGATTTTTATGTTAAAACAAAACAGTTTCGTCTAGGTTTGGTTAGGTTAGGCTAGAATTGCGAAAAAAGATGACGCGAACCGGCCGCGGTACCGTACATAATATGTTTAAAAAAAAACAGCACATTCATAATTAAAAATAAACATATTTATTAAATTACGATTACTCATAAAAATATGTCGCTTATTATCGAGTTTTAAAGGTACAAAGTCTGGTCTAAGAGTCTTATGCCCGGTTTCTGAGATACTCGGTTAAACTACCAATAGTTATTGACTCAACAAAATTATCCATAAGATAAACTGTCAAATGACCCGTTGCATTTTACTGTTTTTTTTTTCTCGAACTGACTACGCTATTGTCCTGGTAGGGTCTTCACAGCTTACAAGGCGGGGGGTTCCACAGGGGTCGGCCTTAGGGCAGCTCCTGTGGAACATGGGCTACGACTGGGTGCTTTGCGGCGTGCTCCCATATGGGGCACGCCTCATATGTTACGTGGATGACGCCCTAGTCGTAGACACCAGTCTGGGCTGATGCCCTCGGTGCCTCCAACGTGCGTGCACTCCGCAATGCGCAGCGCACGGTGGCACTGACATCATAGAACCCTAAAGATATTATTTTAAAAATAAAATACAACGTTATAATGTGAAGAACCATCCTAAAATTTAAATTAGTACATGTTGCTTAGACTTTTTTGAGGAGTGTATATTTATGGACACTAAACATGCAGAAATAAAATTTTTTTCCAAAAAAAATAAACCGCCTTCGATGTGAAACACAAATAAGGCACTAAAAAGCGAAAAATAACTGAATAACTTAGGGGTTGAATATTTTCTTCAAATTTATATGGGACCACCTCTGAATATAATCGATTCAAATAAAAAAAGAATCATTAAAATCGGTTCATAATTGACGGAGATATCGATTAACATACATAAAAAAAAAAATACACACAACCGAACGTAGTAACCTCCTCCTTTTTCGAAGTCGGTTAATAAATAGTTACCTTCCTATTACAAGTTTATTAGGTTGCTTTTAAAATCTTATTAATAATTAAAATAAATAATAAAGTCTATACATATATGTGACCTTTCTAATTATTCTTGCAATTACAGATGGATTGCTTAAAAATCTATACATGTTAACGAAATTCAATAAATACTAAGTGATGTTGCGAATGATGACTTTTACATATTCGCAAATGCCAATATGATGAATATTTATACGTTTTTGAAACCTAGATACCTATATACTAGAAACATAGATTCTCTATAGCTATAATGTGATTATGGATTGACTAATAGGTATAACATGCAGGTGCGACGTAAATATCGGAGCTGTAATATATTAGAAATTCTCCATGCTATTTGATTTGATTTATTGTTATTATTTTTAGTAAAGAGAATTACCCTACAGTTATTTATAACCATGTCCATAGTGTGCTATCAGCCCCGTAGCAAGTATTTGGTAAACAGTCAGAATGTCCCAGAAACGAAAAGAAAAATTGCCATACAAGCATTTATAATTTGTTTCGTTGTCTATGGTTTGACTTATTTCAGAGAAATATTCAAGCTTTTTCAATATGAGTACGTTTAATGGAGCACTGACTTCAAAAGACTCCGCTTATTGATTGAAGAATTAAAAAAATAATGATTACAATAATCGTTTTCAATATCCATGTTGAATAACATCTAATTACTCATGACCTCATATCGTCTCCAACAGATATTTAAATTCAAGATTGGTTATTTAGGGGTGCCTTAAACTTTCTGAATTTAATTCTAATATGTGTTGTTTATTGAACCTTAAAATCATAATTATATATTAAAGTAGCTCACTCCCGTTCGTATTGTTGAGCATTTAAAAATTGTCAAAACGTCATTCGAATCCAGCCTAAGACCGAAGCCTAGAAACTTCTTCGAAAAATTCCGCAGCGAATGGTTTATAGTCCTATATCGATACATTCAGTAGTTCTAACCTCAAAAGAATTGTAGGTACATACGTGTTGTGTCATAAGTCTAACCTAACCTAATCGAATCAAGACGGGAGAATTGAGAAAAATAAATCAGTTAGGTTAAACTTGCGAAATAAAGAGAGTGAGAACCGGTCGCGGTAGCGGTCGGCGAGCGCACTGCGTTTTGTATGTTAACAACTTGATGATTTTTAAGTTAAAACAAAACAGTTTCGTCTAGGTTTGGTTTGGTTAGGCTAGAATTGCGAAAAAAGATAACGTGAACAGGCCGCGGCACAGTACATAATATGTTAAAAAAAAACAGCACATTCATAATTAAAAATAAACATATTTATTAGGTTACGATTACTTATAAAAGTATGTCGCTTATTATCGAGTTTTAAAGGTACAAAGTCTGGTCTAAGAGTCTTATGCCCGGTTTCTGAGATACTCGGTTAAACTACCAATAGTTATTGACTCAACAAAATTATCCATAAGATAAACTGTCAAATGACCCGTTGCATTTTACTGTTTTTTTTTTCTCGAACTGACTACGCTATTGTCCTGGTAGGGAACAAGTTCTTATAATATTAGTGCAGCCACACAAACTGTCTTACAATCTTATTATTTACGTTCTTATTAGACTCTGTCGTGTCAGTATTCCGATTAAAACCCTATCGATCAGAGTCTACTCGGTGACCGTTCCGATTAGAGTCTGTGAAATTACTCTTCGTAAGCAAATTCGTATTCCTTAT
>MU158860.1:9247-20145 GCA_015888305.1 Antheraea pernyi
CTTAATTCCCTCATCTATCATTACTGCAGGTTAACTAAAAGTACAATTTTAAATGTACATTTACAGATTTTTCTAATTTCTTCTAGATTTCTACTTTACGTCTTCGAATCAACATTTGTTTCATAAGGAAAATGAACATTTTAAGTATTGTACCAGGTGATATCCGAGGCGAAAGTAGGTAGAACGACCCTTTTTTTATAACAGTTTAGTTTGTCCCGTGCACATTCCTTAACAGGAAATATGCATACACCGAAAAAATATAATAAATTATAAAATATATTTAGACTAATATAACACTTTACTAATACGTATAATTAAATTTTTATAATAAAATTGACTTTTTTTTCTTTTATGTACTTTCAATAAGTATTCCTTTTTTTTATTAATTTTATAGGATGTTGCAAACAAAGCATCTGTGTGACAATTCATCTTTAGGCAAATAATTTAACAAATGAAGACGTCAGCTCTCCGTTCGTTCTTCTTTATTTTTGACTGACAGATCATAACTATTTGTTTTTCACCAGAGTTTAAATTAAATGACATTTTTCTAGTTTGTAACCCAGTTTTTTTGAAATAGGAAGACTAGCGTTTTCTCGACAAAAAATTATGTCTTCCTACAACAGTTGATTTAATTTTTAGTTCTTTTTGAACTATTTTTTTTATGGAAATCATCGAGACTATATTTTTTTTTGTTTGCCTTTGCGTTTTCGTCCTAGGAAAAAGGACGCGTCTGTATGTAGTGACTCTTTTTAAAAATATTAATAGAACATTTTTATTCAAATTCTAGATATAAACATTAAATATTATGATCTTTTTGCATAGATTTGATAAAAAGTTAAAAGGACATTGACAGTGGCAAAAACTTCTGCACTGTCGTTAAAGAAAATTTGCTTTGAATTTACCGGAAATGTGTACTTTTTACTTGTGTTAGAAAATCAGTTATAGCAAGAATAATACAAGCGAGAACTGAAGTATTATTTTTTTAATTTTTTAGTCTAAAAATAAGCATACAATCGGTTTGTAAACATGGATCGCAATGACAACTTTCAAAGCGCTGATGAAGTAACAAAACTCGGTGGACTCCCTCGCCGTGACAGACTTTCAACTGAAAAGTACGTTGAATTTTAATATCTAAATTACTTCTTTAGATTTGTAAATGTTTTTCCTTAGAGATGCTATTTGCAGGTCATCGTTTCATGTTACATACATCATTTTCTAAGGACTTGTACTATGCACCCAGTAACTTCCAATAATGGCAATGCAATGTCTTCTTTTTTGTATCTTGAAGGGATACATTACTATTTGCAAATATTATAATAATTTACTGTTCGTATTTATACTTATTTTGAAGCAAATAGGAAGCTTTAGTTCAATTTCACCACTTGAGTGAACTGGTATCAGTGTGGTTTTGTAAAGAAAGGCTGTACTTGCTGAGTTATCAAGTTATTTATAGACTATAATGAGATATAATAATAAAAAGGTCAGATAACTATATGAATAATTGTTATAGCTTCCAATAACAATTCCTTTTCTTTTAGGTATAAAACATAATATCAAATTTTTAGTTTTTGGACAATTTCAAATTTCAATGAGTCACTCTGTGCATAAACTTATTATTATTTGTTTATCAATGTGTTATAGCTAATAAACCTTAGTGTGTTCATATGTACCAGTTTAAATAGCTATTATCAATACTGGTAATGGTTTGGTCTTAGGATCAATATCTAACATCTCTATTTATATTTCTTTTTTTTTAAACATTAACATTTGATGTTGTCTGCATTATTATTTCTGCATTAGAAATTTGCATCCTGAAATAAGGGTTGAGAGGGCTCGGGGAAGGGGTTGACTACCCCTCTAAACCCCTCCCCCACCATGGAAAGTTATAGTCACTGAGATATTCATGATCAAAGTTTTGAGATTATGTCACCTCCGAACAATCATTGGTATTTTTTGAGACAACGTCTGCCGGGCCCGCTAGTTTTTTTAATTTAATACGAGGCAAACGAGTAGGTGAGTCACCTGATGTTAAGTGATCACCACATAGACACTAGCAACACCGCAAGTGCGTTGCCAGCCTGTGTTTGGGGGTTGGGGAGAGGGTGGGGAGGTAGGCTTCCGGTGCTCTCACTGACCGAACGTAAGGCAATAATGCAAGCACTGTTACTTCACGTGGGTGTTTCTGTGGATCGGATGGTAGTACCCCGGGCGAGCCGACCCATTCATGCTGAAACCAGTAGTAGCTTCAGCATAGCTCTACCACCTATGAAGTGTACGAATGTGTATATATATATATATATATATAACCTTATAAATATAACATAATCATGATTATGAAACCAGTAAAATTATGATCTTTATATAATTTTGATAATTACTCTCATAGTGTAAAGAACTTTGTTCATGTTACTATTTGAGTTTTAAACTGTTCTGTGTATTAGAACTGATGGATACATAGAATTATAATACATATATACAGATACATATAATTTCTTCTGGTTTGCGCTCATATCCCGTTACAATACGAGTGTATGTTGAGTATCAACATTTTGAGTACGTATGTAAACTGAATATACCATGTATTATAAAATAATTTTGAGCACATAGTATTGCGAAAACAATTTTATAAAAACATGAATTCATAAAATTTCTTATTCACACTTTGCAGATGTATGAATTTATCTTTTACAAATGCTGTATATTGTGACCCTCAAAGGAATGAATTCCTTTTTGAGCAATTATTTATTCAAGGTCGAAACATCAGATATGTCCACATTCCAGAAACTGTAAGTAAATTATAGTATTAGTTTTATAATAGTGTATTATAGACGATAATTGTAATGTATCTTTTGTTTATTTAGGTACCCATCATATCGACAATTAAAAGTGAAGTCGTCAGGAACAAAATATTGAGACCTAATACCAAATCCAAACATATACTACATAAAAACAATAGTTCACCTGGAACAGAAGGTGAAATAAAACAATTATTTGGTTCCTCAAGTAGTATGGAATCTAGCAATACTTATGATTACATTGAACATATGATCAATTATAAACTTCAAAATAAAAGTATTGATAAATTACAAAACCTAAATGAGAAATTATTTCAAGAGTCACAAGCAAATGCAGTGCTTATTAGTGAAACAGAGTTTATATCAACTGAAATTTACTCTAATAAACAGTATTATGACCATAGTCTTGACACATATTCAGAGGAGAGCAAGTCAAAAACATCTAACATTAACATAGTCATAACTTCAGAAGCAGAAGCACCTTACCATGTTCCAATACACACAGATAATTATTTTACTACAACAGAAACTCAAGTAAAAGAATCTTTGAAATCATATGAAATATTCAATCAGAATATTACAAAATTTAATTCTGATTCTGGTAAGACCTCAATGGAGTGTGAGCAAATAATAACTGACATAAAAAGTGTAGCATCAGATACTGTCTCACCAATTAATTATAAACATGTTCATGACGAACAAAATAACGATAAGAAAATTGATGTAGATAAATTAGAAACGACTGATACTGTTGGTGGAACTTACCTTAGTCATAATTTTGCCAAACCTTTAGTAAATAGTCAGCCAAGTACACCAAAAATTAAAACTTCACCATATATAGTGAAGAAATCCCCAGCAATGTCTGAGAAAAAGACTCCAAATAAATCTAATAAGTACGATCACATAGAAAGTCCTGTTGCAGCGTATATATATATGCCTCGAGTACCCGTGGTGAAAGACGGCTCTGCAAAGAAACCACTTCCTAGTTCTTCAAGAAAGTTGAAAAAAGCTACAGACGTAAAAGCATTTAAGTCTAACAATAAGTACCAATATATACAAAGTCCTGTTGCCGCTTATATTAATAATTGTCAGCAAGTACCTTCGCTGAAAGATGTCGATCCAAAGAAACCACTTCCTAGTACTTCAAAGACTTTGCAACAACATACAGGTTCAGAAGCAATTAAGTCTAGCGATAAGGAGAACATTAATCTACCTTTAGTTGCAGAAAGTGCCGAGGAGACAAAAGTGGTAAGCTAATATTAACATCATATCCATAGAATTGCAATAACCTACCAACCAGTGGTGAGGATCTTTTGAAATACATTGGTACTTTTATTTTCTCAACCTCTGCTCTAAAAATAAACTCTAGTAGTGTACCATGAATTGTGTTTTTAGGAATATTTTTTTATAATTTCCATGTTTTACTTATGTGAAAAGTCTTGTTAAGGTCATCAAATAGAATTTCTATCAAGTTTACTAAAACAAATATGTAAATATAGCATGTGAATCATTTTCAATATCATTATTTATTCTTCATCTGATCTTCATAGGTTTTTGAATATTACTTGAACTGCAATAAAAGCTCTTAGTTTACCAGCTATTTGACAAGTGATAGATCTTCTCTTGAGATACGAAGTTCACATTTTTCAATCATCTAACATGATAATATAATATCACTGCCACTAAACATTACAAGAAGAATTAGCTATACTGCTCATTTTACTATTTATCATATTAACATGATATTATAATGGAAGTTAGCATTTTATATATTTTGCTTCTAGAACTTAATGTACATACGATATTTTCATGAAAGCATGTAGTGAAATCACATATTACTATATATTTATTCTTGGATGAATATTCTAAATTATTGCCTATTTTCATATACTAAATACTAATATTATAATAACAGATGGAAATACCTAATAAGAATAAACTTCCTTGATGCCTGTCGACTAAACAAATGACATCGTCGAAGATAGAAAATTTAACTCACAAGATGCTCGACCCATGAGCCAACAAGATGAATTCTTGGAACCCTGACTTATGTGCACTCAGAAGATAGCCTTTAGTGATAAAAAGAATTAATGATTGAAATGTGACACATTAATATTTAATCAATGATAATAAAATATAATAAATGATTGTATTATTTAATTATATTATTGTTTAATTTACCTTCTCAATATGTTACACAATATAGTGATTTCCAAAGGACTAAATAAATAATCAATTAAATTTAACAACATTTTTTTAGCAAACTAACAATTTTAAATACAAATATGAGAATGGTATTTCTGAGTTTCTTAATTAGTTAAACCTAAAACGTTTCCTCTAATCTTGTTCTCCCCATAAAATATCTCTTGTTATAAGAAGATAAAAGCTGAAATGCTGGAAACATTGTTTGTTCATTGCTTTCTATTGAACAAAGTAACTCTCAGCAATCTTTGCCTTAAACTCTGACATAGACTAATTTAAAAGGAACTACTGAGATTTATCTAGAAGCCAAGGTAAATAACTGGTAATTACGAATTGTTTGCTTTAATAAATTGAACGAATTTTAATATTTCCTATATTAAATTATTGTTTCTTTTGAAGGTGCTGTGCACTCTTAGTGTTTAGGTTACAAAACCATATCAGCGGATTGTTGGTGTTTGTCAGCATTTTCCTCAAATTACTGCTAGTAGATGTACCAGACAATTTGTCAAGGCACTAAATCACCCTATTGTTATGACAAAATGGATTTTTTTCACTAAAAACTTAGGTAATAAGAAAGAGTAATTATAACACAAAAGTGAATTTGTTCTTTAAAAATATGTTTACGTGTGTATTAAATATGGATGTTAAAAGATAACTACTGTTCCAGGTTTTAAAGTAAATCTGGCCTTCCAGAAGTAGTTGGGTGCAAAGATTGCACTCATGTTCCTTAAGTGACACTAAATAGTGAAGAACTTCTTTTTGATAATAGAGAAGCATATTTAATATAATGTTCAGACGGTGTATATAATAAGCATGCCATTTAGTAGAAGTTAAAATATTAATCAATTTAAAAAATGCCAATGAAGTACATAAATTACTATTACCACAATAATTACATAAGTGATAAATTTAATTACAGATCTGTGACAGTTGTCTTTACATCACAAAGGTGAATACATAGTTTAGTAGAGCTACTCCTGACTCTCATATATGTGGCCATATATGAGAGTCATCTAGTATAGCTAAGATATATATTCACCAACTACACAAAAATAACGAACAAGTGTAGTGGTTACGTGGGTATTTAGTAAGGTATTGAATTTGCTTTTTATGTCATCATATGTGGCAAACGAACAGGTCACCTGCTGTTAAGTGATCACCATCGTCCATGGACACTAACAACACCAGTGGAGTCGCAAGTGCGTTGCCAGCCTTTGGGGGGAAGAGCTAAGGGAGGGAGAGGAGAGGGTTGGGGAGGTGGGCCTCCGTCGCTCTCACTGACCGAACGAAACGCAACAATGCAAGTACTGTTACTTCACGTCGGTTTTCTATGAGAGGGTGGTACTACCATGGGCTAGCCAACCCATTCATGCTGAAACCAGTAAAGTTTCAGCGTGGCTCTACCACCATTAAATTATATAGTATTGTATAATTAAACCTATTTTTCAGGTGACTGTGTGGATATCAATAATACTCTTTGCTTAGGGCTCCCATGCTCAATGCAGTTTAATGGTCCAGAGAAGAACTATACACACAAAAACCTGTGCATATATGTTGTGTGTTACACAACATTCTCTGAAAACTGGCTTACCACCACCAAGGCCAATTCCTGATGGACATGAAGATAGAGATGATGCGTCATTACAAGTTCCCACCTCCTGAGGAAGTAGCCAATTATTTTTTTCATACGGTTTTTTTCTTCGAAATCAATCAAAAATTCAAATAAATAATATATAGTTATAGGGAAGCCGTTTTCTAGACTGGGCATAATAATTGAGGAATACGTATAATTTACCAAATATTACTAATTCTCCATACCAAAGTGGCCATGTTAATGGAGAAGTAATAATGTTTGGTAAATCTATTCTAATATTAAAAAAGGTGAAGGTTGTGTTTATTTGGCTGAATACGCTAATCTCAGGAACTATTGGTCTGATTTGAAAAGTTATTTCAGTGTCAGATAGCTCATGATTTATCGATGAAGGCGACGCCAGGCAGCAGCAAACAAAAAGGCCCTTTTCAGGGCCAATTTATGCTGACAATTACCCCACTGACCACCCGCAAGCCAAAGGACACCGATCCACCACTCACGATTACCTCACGCACTCACATGGACACTGAACAAGCACACACGACGATTCCGTATGTGCTAACAAGAACACTTTTAGATAGATCTCCCCCGGCCTCCCCCGAAGAGGAGCCGCTAGCGTTACTATCACCTCGTACTATCAAAGTGCGTAATTATGAGCAGGACCTACTCGCCCTGGCCAACCTCATACCGTTTTCTAGACTGGGCATAATAACTGAGGAATAGGTATAATTTACCAAATATTACTAATTCTCCATACCAAAGTGGTCATGTTATTTTTTTTTTTTATTGCTTTCTATCTCATGACATTCAGCAATAGGTTCACATTTGTAAATAAGGCTTGTGCGATACGTGTCCACTAACATGTTCGCTTCTCTGTTATTACTCTATAGTAGATCGTGTGTGTTTTTACGTTTAAGCCTTCGCGGCATTGTAGGTTCCATAAGATATTTTGCAAGTATATTAGGGTGGTGTAAGATTTTTGTGTTGTACATGTTAATTCTGTCCTTAATTTCTTGTTTTACTGTTTTTATGTTAAGCTCATGGTGTAGTCTTTGGTTTGTTATATACCAAGGTGAGTTTGTTATCATACGTAGCATTTTTGATTGAAATCTTTGCAGGATTTCAATGTTGGAATTAGCAGCAGTGCCCCATAGCTGCAAGCCATAGCACCATATGGGCTTGATTATACATTTATAGATTATACCACCATAAATAGTTATTTTTACTAGGCCGTAGCCCAACGATGGGCGCTTATATCTACGTATCGATTCTATGGTTTATTGATATAATTATTTTTTTTAAAGGCATAGAAATTAACGCTAATTCAAACAAAATTGATTTATTTAAAAATGTTATGGAGGTTATTATTTTTATCTTAGTAATAATAAACAAAACTGTTCTAATTATATACAAATCTTTTGTTTCCTGCCAACACAGCTCGTTGTTCAATTATTACATAGTCTGATAGCTACCTCAAATAAAAGATAATTTAAATTACTTAATAATAAATTTACCTATGATTATTATGTTTTCGTTTCTATTATACTGTACCACCATATTGATCGAAGGACGCCATATTGCTTTAAACCCTTAAATGCTTGATTTTTTATTTTGAATTTCGAAACTTATTCTAAAACAAAAAAAAAGACTTGCCAAAAGTAATTTCAACTTTTTTTTCACTCATAAGATATTTTTTAAAGTTTTAAGGTACTTTCAGAAACGCACACACTTAGTGAAAGTGGAATGTAGACAATTGACAACAATATGTATTTAATGGTTAATCATTGCCTAGCTTCTATGCTTGTGCACTCCAGTTTTATAAGACTTACGTACCTTAATTTATTAATTAATTAATATTAATTTTAAGGATTTTTTTTTAATTCTGTATTTTTCTTACGAATATAATCATCGCGTCAGCTGATAACGTATTGGCGATTTCAAACGCCAAGAAATCGACAATTCGAAATTTTTTCTCACATACGAATACAAGAATAACTCTTAGGTTGATGCTTCTTACAATGTTTCCCTTGACTGTCAGACTATACTCTTGCTAATTGCCCAGTTTCTGAGGTACTCTAACTGTAGTTTATCTGTACAATAGCGTTATCGGTTCGATAACTTGTCAAATTACGTTACTGAACACACAATCATACGATAAATGTCAGTAAAACTCAACGAGTTTATCTTATGGATAACTTTGTTGAGTCAATAACTATTGGTAGTTTAACCGAGTATCTCAGAAACCGGGCATAAGTCGAATTAAAAAAATGCGGATTTTGGAAATCACTCGACTTGAGATTTAAGCCAAAATAATATTACTATCATAAAACATCCTGAAACTAGATCATAACGCCACCTATCTAGGAGTTCAATCACATACACAAGTACAGAAGAATAATATATTTATATACAAGCGGGCCCAGCAAATGTTGTCAAGCCCTGAATATAATAAAATATCCTGGAATCAGATCGCAGCGCCACCTACAGGGTCTAATTGTGAACATAAATCATTCTTGAGTCCGTTTGAACATACATAATTTTTTTTATCAAAATCTGTACAGTCCTTTAGGAGGAAGAATACACATGTACAGAAGAATTATATTGTAGAACCTTGATAAGTTAAAACCCACGGGAAACAGAGAATATTTTAAGTAATATGTTTTTAACTTATCAAGAGTTTATGTTCTTTCGCCGCTCTACCGAAAGCCAAATCATGCCCTTTTTTTAGTTTTCTAACCAGCCAATTTCTAGCTTTAAAATAGTTTGGATTTTCAGTGAAATGGTGAACACTTCAACTTCTTCTATCACAATAGGCCTGTAACACTGATGTTTTGGTTTGGACACTGTTTGAACCATGTAAATAAACATTGCTCCAAAATAGGGAATTCAGACATTATTCGTCTTTTACATAAAATACTTTCTCCAGATTCTCGTTTCTTCAAGAGTTCAGCTTCTTTTATAATTATAATTGATAATGTACTTTCGTGTATTCCAAACTGAACCGCAAAATCTTTCTTTTTTAATCCACTATTCATCGATTTTATCGCTTATAATTTATCAGCGTATGGTAACTTTTATCAACAACTAATCATCCAATTAAGCCGCTGTCCTAATCACCGCAAATACAGCTTTTAGGGATTTCAAAGAAACAATGGAGGATTGTATTGATTGTACTTATTGTCTGTGTTAACAATTTAACTTGTAAACACGTGCGAGTTTCGAGAAACTTTTTGTTTTGTACATTCATTCGAAATGAGGCATCGATAGACAATTTATGTTACAGAACTCATCAAAACATTTCTTTAAATAACTGATGGCTAATACTGAAACTATTAGTTTAAGTTATCGTATTTTAAGTAATAGAGGTTTTAGGCTCTCGGAAGGGAACAGATTATTTTTTGAAGATATAGAGGTTTTTACCTTATCGAGGTTCTACTGTATATACAAAGATAAAACTTGTTATAACATCAAAATATTTTCAATGACACAATCGCATAAATTAATTAAGGTCATATCTACTCATATGACTGTACTGTTTTAATTTCAATAAAAAATTACTTTTTTCTACTCTCATCCTGGCTACTTTTTTTAAGTTTTGCAGTTGGTTGTTTATTTTAAATAGACTTACGTGGAACCCTGATGTCATATTATATTATATAGATTTCGTTCAGTTGAAGATTGGTAAATAAACATTTGGTGAAATTGTTGTCATTTGAAACAGGCGTGCGTGTCGTACTTACAGTTGCTTTTAAAGAGCATTTCTATGATTTTACATAGTCTCACAATTTTATAATTCTTTAATACGATTTAAAAAAACGCGTGCGGACCTACGGGTACAGCTAGTAATGTAATAAATTTATAGATCTGTGTCAGTTATTTTTACATCACAAATGTGAACGCAAGACTTAGTCGAGGTACTCCTTACTCTTGTATATAGTCAGATTGTATAGTTGAGTCATATATTCAACAACTACACCTAAATAATACAAGTATGACGGTTAGGTACGTACCAATTTATATACATACTAGCTGTTACCCGCGGCTCCGCACGCGCTTTTTAAAAATTTATTAAACAAATGTAAAATTGTGAGTGAGTGTGTATATTACAGAAACGCTTTTTCAAAAACATTTGTAACTACGATACGAACCCCATCTACTGTAACAAGTAACGTGTACATTAGATATATGAATACTAATAGTATATCGAATGCGATGGGATTTATCATCAGCAACATACCTGGAACTTGAACCTACTATATACCAAACTCAGTGCTCACTAACACTATATAAGAAAGTAATGAAAATTATAA
>MU158860.1:20157-36729 GCA_015888305.1 Antheraea pernyi
CGGTTATCACCGGTTTCAATTGTATTTGGAAAAACCTAAAACCCGATTGCAGACACACATACAGTTTCCAATTGTGAATTCAAACTATCAAGGGACTCACTCAAACATATACCCAGATAGTATGTGAGAAATCTTTTAAAATAAGCCTAGAACCCGTTTGTAACATCATCTACCGGGTTAAATTAAGATAAAAACTAACCTACATATATTAGTGGTAATCTAAAAAAAAAGCTTGAGGGGTCTATGGAACCCCGGTTGGAACGAAGTTCCTTTCCTTTTTTTGTAGACATTTACTATATAGTCAATATAGTTTACATTATAAAATATTAAGTTGATAGAGTTAAATTGTAAATTAAACGATAAAATATATTTATAAAATAAAATAATGATAAATTAAACAATGTGTGATCTCGGATAATCAAGTTAATAAAAGTGAATTTATCAATATGTAGTCCTTGAGTCGGTTTGCTGTTGAAATTAAAATTTTACCTGTAGATATTATATATACTCTCTCTCCCTTTTTCTCTGCCAGGACACCTAACCTACTGTACATAGACTCTGCACATACACAATACGTAAAAATAAAATTAAATAATTATCTCTACCACTTTATCATAACTATCTTCTACTTGTATTCAAACATTTTCACACTCCATTGTATTGACGAAAAATATAAATATGAAAAAGATATGAGCAACGCGTCAACTGTCATTTGCCTATAACTATTCGTCTAAGAGCTAGCAACGGTTTCGAGAGCGATTTTAAATAAGCCAGTTTTTTTTTACATCTTTATGTTCTTCCGAACAACGTGCGGGCTACTTGGCTGCTGGTAAACGTTGCGTTTATTAGTGCATATCGAACCTTAACGGGCAAAGATATTGATTTTTAAATAATTTTCGAATGTTTTGTTTTTCCCTAGCTTTGAAACGCCACTAAAACATCAAATTAGTATTGCCACACATTTTTATTATTAACAATAATGTGTCAGATGTAATTTTTTGTAAATAAAAAAAGTAAGTTAGCGATAATTGTGGCAGCACCTGTTATAGACGCATGTATTCAAAATGGCGTCACTCCCAAGTCATATGTTTACGTTTAATGCTTTTTTTTCATTGTTTACGGTGAAATCATAATATCATAATGGTTAATAAAATGAAATATGTTCGTTGCAATGGAAAAAATAAAATGGTTTGAAATTAATTAGTTTTATTTATAAAGAATATCATCGGACATATTATTGTCAATAACAAAATTATCTGGCAGTGATAAATTCATGTTTTTAATAACGTTTAAAAATAAAGTTTTACTGAAAAAAAGTTTCCTAATCAATATTTTTACCTGTAAAGGTGTGATGCGTATTAATAAAGATAACGTTTCGTGGCAACCAGGTATCCTGCACCTTGTTTGGAAGAGCATAACGAAAGATATATTAAAGAACCAGCTTTTCTAAAAATGTCCGCATGGAACCTATTATAAAAAAAACAGTGACTAATGAAATCTTCTGAATGTATTAAGTCCATTTACTTATCAATTTTACTCTCGTAGTTAAGTCGTCGTCGTCATTGAAATTACAATAACATTTAAGAAATTAAACCGATTTTAATATGTAATAGGAGGCGAGGTACCAGGCGGGCAAGCCTGCTCCCGTTTCCCTCACCTGCGCCCCTCTGATACCTAAATTTGTGTTTCCCGCATCTACTTCAGAGTGGTTAAAAAGTTTGACTCGGACTATAGATAGGTTTTGTTATTGTAAAAATAAAGTACACTTTGAATAAATATTGTCTTTGTGGTTTGTCTTAGCTGTATGGTCGTTCACACAACAAGTGGAACTGATTTAAGTCTATTTATTAATTGGGTTAAAAAAAATGCAAATTGACCTATCCTTCCTATATTAAATATATATCCTATATTAAAGATCTTCAGAGGAGTGAGTATAATAAAAATACATGATGGCATTTTGTTTCACAAATGGTAATATTACAACATTACAAAGATGTTTGTGATCTCTCCTCAGTAAATAAATATAATTGATAACTTTTACCCAAGTACTGCCTTATTACTTGAAATTGTCAAATTTAAATTGAACTTTCAATTTATTACACTTTTGGTTGAATTAGTACATAACATTTTTTTGTGAAGTATTCTAGATATTCTATTCAGTTATTTGATTGGTTGCAGTAGTATTATCATTTATATTTGAGTATTGTACAAATATCCAAGGCTGAAACTTTAAAAATAAACCCTCAATACTACAATTCATTTAACTAGTGTTGCCTACAACAGTATTGGTCTTGTTTTTGCATTTTTTTAAGACCAAGACTTACTCTTGCAGGACTTGAGCAAGACAAAACTGGGCTTGCTGACTCTTGTGGTCTTGCAATTAAGTCAGACTGAGATTTGAAGATTATTGAGTATTTGATTTCAATACCTATATTAATACACATTTTCTAGTATCAGTATTCAATCATGATTTTTTCCAACAAACATATTTAACTAATACAAACAAATTTCTGTTCCTGTAAATATTTCTGTAACTTCCTGTTTGATTTAAATTTGATTGGACTTTAGTATGTCTATAGCTATAAAAATATTGACATAGCATAGCATTATGATACCAGATAGATTGCTAAATAATATAGGACATGAAATTCTGATAGAAACATTCTACTTAAATAATGTGATACATTTGTTTGTGAGAACTTGTCTTGTATTTAAGGCAAATGATTGTCATGTATAGAGGTATTTCATTCTTAAGTAGCTAAAATAACCACCGTTTATTTTGTCTATTGTGATACTTATTCAGTTTGGGACAATGTTTAGGCCATACATTAATTTGTAACTAATAAATATTTTATGTTAGTACTAGCTTTTGCCCATGACTTCACTCATGTTGATGTAGATTTAATGTATCCGTCTAGATCAGGAGGTATTTTTCAGGGTGTATGGTACTGTATGCCCATTTTTATACCTCTGACCATGTATATGTGTACGTTCATGATAATTGGTGGAATAGCTAAAGTATGAAAGCATAAAAAAAAGAAGCAAACACATTCGCATTTATAATATTAGTAAGGATTTCATCACTGTATTTGTGAAATCCAACAAATGTTTTTCTAGCCTGAGTTAAATCTAAAACAAAACTTAAATGGAAAGCTAAAATAAATAATTTAACGAACACAGTACAAGCTTAATACACGAATTTTTTTTATAATACTTTGTTTCCATTTCGACTTTTCGATAATGTGTATGTTGTGTTATCTATTTCATAAATGTCAAATATCATTGTACGGTATTTTGAAATAAAGCCAGTTTTTGTTTGGAAATCAATCATGGCGTATGCACGAGACGCCATTACTATATTACTTATTATACTCTTTGCGCCATTATAAGAAAGTTGAAGTGTATGGTGTATGTTTTGTTAACGAATGTGAAAAATTAAAGTTTTATTGGTGAAAATGGCTATAAATATCACAAATATATTGTATTTTGGACTGTTCAACGGAAAAACTGATAAGTGGCGTACATTCCGTGTCGAAGTTTTTGACGTCTTTGAGGTAATTGCGTAGAACACAAATTTAAGTATAATAGGCAAGTAGAAGAGGTGAAGTAGGCTCGCCCGCGCGTTTTTCTTGTCCCTACACTCAACCGACACGTTTTTTAGTGTAAGTGCTAATGCATACACTAATTTCATGTCCGATAATTTCGTGCAATACAGTCTCTTGCATATATAATTGCGTTGTTGTTAATATGTTACCGCTATTTTTATTTCTTTTTCTCATTGATATTTGTTATTTTACGTTATTTTTGATCTTTATTGTTATTTGTTACTATTATTAGTAATTATTAGAAGGCCTATCCACGTCGAAATATAATGTTTCTATGGAAGGCGTTGACTCACTTTAAGTTAATGTTTATAACAAATTATTAGTTTAGTATGAATTTATTTCGTTTATTCCTCTCCGTCATTACTGAATCAATGATGTAAGTGGAATTATTATAAAGGGATGTTTTAGTGATGTTGTCCATTAATGATTGCTCAATGTTTTTATGAATGTGCCACATTTCTAACGTTTGTTTAAAAAAGCTGCATAAAGTGTATAACACACAAAAATAACAAGTAGGATTTCAGAAAATGTAATGGAATTGGTCAAAACATGTTTGGAATATATGTAAATTGCTAACTCACTAAATCAATCCCGGATCTTAGTCGATGTATTGATTGATGGGATCTCATTAAATATAAAAGTTGACTCTGGAGGTTTAAAATCAAAAATTCTGTAGAAACATACATGAAGTTATGGGCCACTCCTGCTCAATTATCGTAGCAAGTAATGTGAAACTTGAGAATACCATACACTGGCAGTCTGGTGAAGCTGTGAAGGCCCAGTAACATAAGTCCAATAACATTAGTCAGTTCTAAAAACTCAGTCGCCAGTAGCTTACTGTAGGTGGCATGGTGAAGGTGAATGTGATATTAGGGAATAAAGAAACCATTTGTGATATCATGGTTGTATTTTGGGTTGGGTCAGAATTGGTTTAATTAACTTGGTTAATTTGATTTTGTTGGCAATCATTGCATGTCATGGATGACGGTTCGGAGTGTCCAGTTACTTCTTCTTTAATTTATGGAGCCGTGAGTAAGCAATACACAATTCCGCCAATGTCATGTAGATACAGAGGGTATGCTGTCTGTGGCAGATAGTGTCATAAAGAAAGGTGGATTAAAAAAAATATTTCAAAAATAATACAATTAATTTGTGTTCAGACCGAGTTATTGTAGGCAACACTGCTCCAGGTCCATCTATATAGCAGTTTTGGATTAGACAAGATGCTCTTTCACTTAATAATAATTGTAAATTGAGATGCAATAGGGTGATTATATTGAAGTCACTTACTTTGAGTTTCTTTGTAGCCCTTATACTCCATAATTATTCAATCAGTTATTATTTATTTTCTATATACATTGGCATGCATACTTAAAACGGAATAGGGTACCTTTAATTCAGCTAAAATGTTCCGTTTCCGAGGGACAACTGTAATCTAGGTCTATGCAATTGAAGCTATGGACAAGAACTAGTATTTCATCATTGCCATCTTCAGTAAAAACTGAATGTGATGATAGAAATGTTTATGTGTCACTTTTTATTGTGATTGTTCATTGTTAACATTTTAATACATTCAAATTTATTTCTCTTCTTAGCAATGGGTCCTGTGCGACTATTTACTCGGTATTACTATTACTATGTATTTATCCATACAAACGGAAGAGGAGAAATGCAGAGGGAGAGGAAAAGAAGACTAAAATTAAACGTGATATCAGCATTGGAGACGGTGAAGTTGATAACATACATCAAACAAGCAATAACAGTCATTCAAAGGAGGCCTGGCAGTCAATTGCTGAAGGATTAGATACTAATAAAGACTACCACTTGCTTGAGAATCCTGAAACTACACAAGACCCAACCACAGGTGAATATATTCTTCAATATTTCAACCTAATAATGGTCTCAGGATATTGCTGGGGCTGCATTGTAAATTTAATTGTGTTATTTCAAAATTAAACAAATAATATCCTGTTTCCATTATTTATTATTCTATATATATATACATATAATAAAAATGTAACTGACCACTGTCTTGTACATGAAGTATATATGAGTAAAACTATTATTAGGGGTCTATATAAATGCAATGGAACCCAAAACAATGATTTTTAGAATTTTTGTCTGTTTATCTGTGCGTTTGTGCACGCTAATCTCAGAAACGCCTTATCCGATTTAGATGTGGTTTCACTGATATATCGTGGTAAGCTTTACTTAACATTTAGTGTTTGTTTCATGCCAATCGGTTCATAAATAAAAAAGTTATGCCAATTTAAAGAATCACGTCGAACATTTGTTAAACTATCTATCTACTATTCTTTCTCTGTTCAGTAGCATTGACTGAAACTACTAAATCTATACATATAATAAAAATGTAACTGACCGCTGTCTGTACATTAAGTATATATGAGAAAAACTATTATTAGGGGTCTTTATAAATGCAATAGAAACCAAAACAATGATTTTTAGAATTTTTGTCTGTTTGTCTGTTTATCTGTTTGTCTGTGCGTTTGTGCACGCAAATCTCAGAAACGCCTTATCCGATTTAGACGTGGTTTTCACTGATATATCGTGGTAAGGTTCACTGAACATTTAGTGAGTATAAAACAAAGTCCCCTACCCTGTCTGTCTGTCTGTCTGTTCGCGATAAACTCAAAAACCACTGAACGGATTTTCAAGCGGTCATCAGTGGATAAAGCGATTCATGAGGAACGTTTTGGTATACAATTTGTCAAGGATTTTTTTTATAATCAAGGCGAGACAACGTCTGCCGGGCCTGCTAGTAATATAATTGAAGGACGTTTTTAAAGTACTCAATTTCACGAATGTTTTTTTTTTCAAACTGCCTAACGGATGGGCTTTAACACCTTCACCGGACTAATGGGGCGAGCGTTTATAACACAGTCGCTTGGCAACAAACTCAACGATGCCAAAGCCAACAAACCTCGGCTTGGGCTGCTGTCTTGGATAAAACAACCGGAATCTTTATTAAGCTAAACTAACTAAGCTAATTATACCTACATATATGAATTAGTGAGACACATATATGTATAGGCATGTGTGTTAACAATGTTAGGAAAACACTGTCCATGTTATTACAAAAAAGTTAAACACGTATTGAATACTTGCTTTAAAAAGTTTGGGTACTTTCGTATTAAATGCTGCCTCGGCAAGATCGCGTTATCCCTTTTCACAAGTCTAACCTAACCAAACAGAGATAAAAGAGCAAAATGCCGAACGTTTGGCGAGCGCAGTGCATTTAATACGAAAGTACCCAAACTTTTTTAAAGCAAGTATTCAATACGTGTTTAACTTTTTTGTATATAAGAGCGCCAACAAACTACTCTGAATCGTTTATACACTTATGATTTCCCATATTGCATCCACGCAAAGCCGGGGTCGGTAGCTAGTTTATAATTATTTACTATTTAAACATAACACTGACAACTATGCTCATCACAAAAATATCATGTGCGGATATCGAATCTGCAACCTCTCAGTTTAATAGTCTTACTGTTACTGCGCACTGAGGAATTTATATGGTGGGTTAAGGTTTCAAATGTGTTGTTGATGACAAACCTCATTTGGCGCGCTTTTTGTATTTATATATCTAATGTACACGTTACATGTTACTTTTAGTGGCGTGCGCGTCGTACTTACAATTGTCTTTAAAGAGCATTTCTGTTATTGTACATAGTCTCACAATGCTATAATTCTTTAATACGATTTTAAAAAAACGCGTGCGGAGCTGCGGGTACAGCTAGTAATCTATATTAATATTATAAAGAAGTGATATTTGTAAGTTTGCATGTTGGGGTAATCTCCGTGCTACTGATCCGATTTTGAGAATTCTTTAATTTAATTTCTTTGTAGAAGCTGCAATTTTCATATTTTGCTCCGGTGTAATCTTTAGTTCATGCATCTTTGCCATTGCCCAGCACTCATGTCTATATGTCACGATAGGTGTTAGTCTCTTATTGACTTTTTAATGAAGTTTTGAAAGCTTTCGTGGGTCACATGTGTATCACTGTTCATGTCTTGTTCAATATCACTGACCATATTGATGAATACTATGACATACAGTAATTCGGTACAAACTGTTAGGAGGCATACAGTATTTATATGTAAAATTGGAGGAATTATAATATCAAAAGCGCAAAATAAATGTTCACCTTTTATTCTACCGATTTTTAGTTCAATGTTGAATATTTTTTCAAGTTATTTTTTTACTTTTCCCAGTCATTGCATATTATTCGGGAAGTAAAATTCATTAATTAAACAGTGGATGCTTCCTTTCATTTTTATAATGTTAATATTAACGAGAGGAGATTGATACTGATTTAAGGCCATATTGGTATAACCATTTATTGATCTAAATTTTGTACAAGAACATTGAATATATTACAAGAAACGCAATTAATTTAATATTGTTTTATTAAGAACATTTTATTTAGATTCTATTTGATATTTTTTAAACACAATACAGATCACAGCTATAATATAATCAAATATGTATTATTTATGCCAACATTGGTGAACCAAACACGAACTATCATTCTTACCAAATGTCACTACACAGTAAAAAATAAAATTCTCTGCCACGTCTGTCTGTCATTCTGTTCGTGATAAACTCAAAAACTACTGAACGGATTTTCCTACTAGTAGGTATATAATTTCTCTGTATTTTTTTTATTATCAGGGCAGGACAAAGTCCCCCGGGCCCACTGGTTTAGTATAAAATTGAATTAGTTGAGTGACTAACCCTAATGTAGACCAACATATACTTATAGATTTTATACTTTATATTCATATAAAATACTGTTTAATACGAATGATAAAATGTGTATTGATTATATATAACTGGCATTATCCCGCGGCTTAGCTCGCGTTAAAGCACAAATAGGGGTGGGGGTCCTTGATTTGTTTATTTTTGACGACATAGGGGTTGGGGGTGTTGGTTGGTGATTACGTCAGCGATAATTAATTATTTAACCGGCACAGATTTAAAAATATTTATATAAATGTTTACGAAGCACGGAAGGACGGTTAAGAGCATTGTTTACTTTTGCTGAGCAGGGGGAGGGAGCGATTAGAGATTACAAAAATTCTGCTTACGTAATTCTTAAACAGCCCCACAGTACAATTTAAAAAATAAATAAATACTTTTCTATACCCTTGACATCGTGTATCCAAAATCTCATAATAATTTGTTCAGTAGTTACGGTTTGAAACCGTAAAGAACAAACAAACTATAGCATTTATTATATTAGTAAGGATACTCAGGCACATTGACTATACTCGGGAAAACTAGTTTTCAAACTTATTAGTTTACGCGAAAATCCTTTTGGAGTTCCACGACAACTAGTACGAATATTATCTGGATTAAACCTTACCTTACCTAATTTTAGTTTTTCCCTCATTGTAATTTTACCATCACTGCTTAGTCCCTATAAAAAGTGTAATGATACTTATCAATCAATCACATTCGTGACCAAGTGGAGTCGTATATTAACCTGATAAATACATTCGATCTGGTTCAATGGATGTCAAGTGATGCACGTGCAGACACGGAATATTTACAATTTTATTACATAAAAGCTACTTTCCGCTACTTCGTCACCGTGAAATAATTTTAACACCACCGTATAGCCCCTATAGAGAAGCGTGATGATATGTAACTAAAGCTTTCATCTGATTCAGTCCTATAGTATTCTGAAAATACTAAACGCTTTGAAATTCTATTAAAACTGTTTATTTAGTATTTTATATATATATATATATATATATATCACTATATTACATAGTATAAAACAAAGTCCCCTAGCGCGATTGCCTGTCTGTCTGTTCGCGATAAACTCAAAAACTACTGAACGGATTGTCATGCGGTTTTCACCTGCGGATAAAGTGTATCATGAGGCCTTCCTAATGAGTAACCTCATGAGTAACCAAAACCTTTTTTGGTATATAATTTGTCAAGGATTTTTTTATAATCAGGGCGGGACAAAGTCTGTCGAATCCGCTAGTCTAATATAATTTTTAATAAGTCAATATAAAAAAAAATTAAATCTTTTATTTCATTAATTACTTTACATTAGGAATTTAATTCCTCTCCTGACCGCGTCCGATTTGCTTTTCTCTCTATTGCTACTTGTTACATTACATAACTGACTGAAAGTGTATAAATATTCTCCAAATTCATATATCTTTAAATACCAGTGACACGTTATATATCGAGTTATAGTAAAATAGATAACAGAATAATCCTCACCGCGAGATAAATATTAGGTGTGCTATCTCTAATGGTGATCCTTCGGTTTTGAAATTTGTCAATGTAATTCTGCTAAGCATACTTTACCGTATACCGCATCATGGATGTTGGTGACTATTCTATTACACAGATGTAAAATTATCTCTCATTGCAAGTTCGCGAATCGTTAATGTTGTGCTGGCGCCTTTAAATGGTGGTAGAGCCACGCTGAAGCTATTACTGGTTTCAGCATGAATGGGTCGGCTCGTCCGGGGTAGTACCACCCTCTCGCAGAAAACCGACGTGAAGTAACAGTGCTTGCATTGTTGCGTTTCGTTCGGTCAGTGAGAGCGCCGGATAACCCATCTTCCCTCTCCTTTCCCACTCCCCCTTCCCCAAACAGGGTGGCAACGCACTTGCGAATCTTCTGGTGTTGCAAGTGTCTATGGACGGTGGTGATCACTTAACATCAGGCGACCCACCTGTTCGTTTGCCTCTCATGATATAAAAAAAAGAGTAACTACGCAATTTTAAAGGAAAAACGTTGTATGAGGAAAGCGGTGTGCATAGTTTAAATTTTATTATTTTATTTTATTTTCATCTTTCATTTTAAGTTTTCGCTTTTCTTTTCACTCATTAATCTCATATAGTTTAATGATTTGATGCTCGCGTTATCTGGTGTCTACAAAACGTTTTCCACAGTACCCATGTAAATAAAATCTCCTGAGATTTTTTTAATACGATGACTTAAAAATCTGTTTATTGACATAACTGAGCGCCGGATATGTTGATACAAACGTATATAACTTTGAAACTTTTGCTTTAGATACATTAAATACTAGCTCGGACCTGCGACTTTGTTTGCGTTGCTTATTCGTTATCTTAACAATATATTTTACGAAGAGAACAGAAAACATTTAAAAAAACATTGAAAGCTAAAATATAGTTCGGTTATAAAATTTATTTAGTCTTTTGTGGTACGTATGGACATTGTAGCTTCTCAAAACTTTAATAACTTTATATTCAATCATTTAGGAAATAAAACTATAAAAGATTTGATCGAAATCTATGTAGTAGTTTATGCGTATTGGGCACACATAATGATGATTGCCATAATCTTAGTTTTTTAAATATGTTGAAGCTTGCGTTGCGTGAACTGTAAATGACCATGATGTCTGAATATATACACCTTACGACTGACTTGAAAATGTAAAAAAATCCATAAATTATAACTAATTCTAAAAGCATTTCAAAGGACATTGCCTCATAGACATGTAGTATTGACGGATATAATAAATATATCTAGTTGTATTGCTACATATATATTGCAGTTTAACCCGACATACAAATGTTCCAACAAAATAATATGACAATAGATTGTGCTCATTATTCTTATACTGCCAGTGAAGTACGACTTAAAACGTATCAAAATCAAAACTGCTTTATTAAGTCTAGACCCCGAGAAAGTGCTTACGAACGTCAAAACTGCCACCGGTTCGAAAAACAATCCAGTCATCGAGAAGAACGGGCATGAATCTCGACCTGGTTTATCTTTTCATTCTTTTAAAATAATACGTTATAGTTGCATTCGTTTTTGGCAGATGTGCAGGAAGCACAGATGAAATAACACCCCTCGTGTTATTTCCAGACGTCACCGACGTTCATGTATTGATCCACCCTATAATAGGGGTTTCAAATCAAAACCCGCTTGACATGGTGCTGGAACTATCTACAACTTTGTAAAATTTATCAGTATATACACATACTCGTATATCTCTGAATAATTTTAAGTTACTAGCGCTCAAGATTATTAATATAGTAACTCTTGAGAGAAAGATTATCCAATTAAAACCAACCACTGCTTGCGATTATATTGGCGTTGTTTACTATTAAAACATTAAAATATAGCCACCTATTGACGGGTTTTTGTAGAATGTATAGCACAAAAATCCATGAAAAACCACTTAGTGTAGTCAACTTCCTCAACTTCCATGATGACCCATGATGATTACATGTTTCTAGAAAGTCTATATCAACCTACGAGAGGTTATGTTCCCAATCATATCACATGATCGCTGCCGCAGAGGATTCTGACGCCTCGTTTGCTGACTGAAATAGAGTTCATTTTTTTATTTATGACAAGAGAAAAATGACATATTTTTACAGCAAGACTCTCCTCAGGAAACCGATATTGCGGTTTAATCGAGAGTAGAGTAATAACTTAGTTAGTACTTAGAGTACTACTTTTTAAGTGTCTCATTTGTCGTACACTTTTCTAGAAAAAGATTCTCATGTTTCCAATAGATACTCGTTGTAGCACTTAACTCGATTGAATGAGTTTAGTGAAGCACAATATCCTACATAAAATACGTTTTAAATGTATTTATCAAATGTAATGATTAAAAAGATCCTATCAGACTTTGTAACTATATATAATAACCATAAACATATAGTGGTAAAACAAGATAATCCCAAGGAAGGTTGATGTTCCAAATCATACACCACAACATGACAAACATGTTGTACCTACCCTACTTAGGTGGGATAAGGGTAAGAAGAAGAAGAATGTAAATGTAATGATTAGCGTTTATTACAAGCTAAAAGTATGATAAAGTGATAATAATTTGCTGGCGTTTGAACATACCTGTAAATAACCGATTTAGAAGAAAAATGACATTATACTTAGAAAATCGAAAATATATGTTTTCGAAGATAAGCCTTTTATTAAATCATTCGTAAAAATTAAGCAATATTGCTACAATCATACCTATAGGTATATAGGTGTACAGTGCAGAATCAATTTCATATGAGTATATCATAACGTTCACATATTGCCTCGTCTAAATTGCTCGTCAAATGAATATAATAATGCTACGATTTTTTTAATGTTCTTCTTATCTTTCAGGGTATCAAAGCTAGCGATTTTTTTTATGTCTGTGCATTGTCTTCGCGTAATGCGCGATTACCACAGTGATTATTCAGCTGACGATATCAAAGGCCGCAGTTTGCGGCCCGCTTGCACTTTACTTCGTGCGTATTTAGCGTACTGTCTAACTTACATTCTCCATAATAACTGCACTGCTCCTAAGGGCTGTAGCGTGATGTTAGGTAACCTATAACGTTCTTCAAGATAATATCGATAGAGATGATTATTTATGATATTTATAAATTGCGATTTATTAATTACTCACTTTGCTCGCGATGTCGCACGCATTAGTGTAGATGCGACCTATCGATCTATCTACCTAGTAATCTACTGACCGATCCATATTTTTGGGATAAAAAGTTCTCTATAATCGGTATAGACCTCTGAAAATGTGTATGCAGCATAATTTCACAATGATCGATCGATTTATTAAGTCGTCAAAGCGTAGCAAATAAACGCTTATTCATATTTAAATATTACTTAGGATGTATTAAATGCCACGAAAAATCGCTGTGCGTGCATTGTTTTATAAATTGTAGCGAGATAATGTATATGTGCGTTCTGTATCCAAACTACTTAGATTGCAACTGTCGCTTATGTTCGTTATGGATTGGCTTATTTCTTACGAAGAAATTGTGGTATCCGAATTCGACTTTAGCTGGGAATATATACCTGATAATATGTAGAGTATAAATCAGGACGATGATGAATCGGGACGTATGCTTTCATTTAAAATTACTACAATGAAAATTAACTGGAATTTACACATTGAACGCGTCGCCTCCAAAAGAGTAACCTTTTCGGTTTTTTTCTGTGTTGACATAGTTGTGTTGGAGCAGTATCATCATGCCATTTTTAAATTCTATAAAGCAACTTTGCATTTAACATATTAAATAAAACAACATATTAAACACCTAGAAGATATTTAGAATCGACAAATTATCCTTACTCTCACGAAGACGTGACATGAAATTAAATTGATCGTTATATTTTTTTCATTAAAACTAATTTCATTAAAAAATAAAAATAGTTTTAGTGTAGCATCTCTATATATAAATTTATTTCAGTGTAGCATCTCTATATATAAATTTATTTCAGTGTAGCATCTCTATATATAAATTTATTTCAGTGTAGCATCTCTATATATAAATTTATTTCAGTGTAGCATCTCTATATATAAATTTATTTCAGTGTAGCATCTCTATATATAAATTTATTTCAGTGTAGCATCTCTATATATAAATTTATTTCAGTGTAGCATCTCTATATATAAATTTATTTCAGTGTAGCATCTCTATATATAAATTTATTTCAGTGTAGCATCTCTATATATAAATTTATTTCAGTGTAGCATCTCTATATATAAATTTATTTCAGTGTAGCATCTCTATATATAAATTTATTTCAGTGTAGCATCTCTATATATAAATTTATTTCAGTGTAGCATCTCTATATATAAATTTATTTCAGTGTAGCATCTCTATATATAAATTTATTTCAGTGTAGCATCTCTATATATAAATTTATTTCAGTGTAGCATCTCTATATATAAATTTATTTCAGTGTAGCATCTCTATATATAAATTTATTTCAGTGTAGCATCTCTATATATAAATTTATTTCAGTGTAGCATCTCTATATATAAATTTATTTCAGTGTAGCATCTCTATATATAAATTTATTTCAGTGTAGCATCTCTATATATAAATTTATTTCAGTGTAGCATCTCTATATATAAATTTATTTCAGTGTAGCATCTCTATATATAAATTTATTTCAGTGTAGCATCTCTATATATAAATTTATTTCAGTGTAGCATCTCTATATATAAATTTATTTCGTGTGTATGTCAGTGAACTCCTCCTAAACGGCTGGACCGATTTTGATGAGATTTTGTGTGCGTGTTCCAGTGGATCCGAGAATGGCTTAGATACACAATTATTCCCGGTAGGTGGCGCTGTGGTTGACTCTTAGGATTTTTTTATTATCAAGGCATGACAACGTCCGCCGGGCTCTCTAATTTCATATTAAATTTTTGGTGCTTAAGATTATAGGTTTTAAAATCTATTTAATTCAATTAAAATTACAAATAAGCTTTGACTTCACTCGATGAAGATTTAAAATTAATCTTTGTCAAGTATAAAACCTTGAACCTAGTACTAGAACTTTGTTGAACATATGTTTAAAATACCTTTATAATAGAAGGTAGTACCCTTAGTTTTTATATTAATAATGTGTTATAAGATTCTGAATGCTTCGGTATAGCAAGTTCTCCAAAGAAAGCTTATTATATATATTTTTTTTTATAATAAAATCATTATTACATTAGAGATCTATTCGACATTATCATATCTATAAGACAATAATAATAGGTATTATAAAAGGAGCAGAATTTAAATTATATAGCCTAAACACATCGACAAGCGATACATTTTTGGCCTGACGTTACTATCACAAGGAGTGTTACATATATATAACCTCTACAATTGTTCAATTAATGAAATGCATTATAATAATGTTGCTTTTTTGTTTGTTGTAATGAATTATTATTATTATAGCCACTACGCAAAGACGACTACACAAAATTATTGATTCGTTAAATTATTAGGGTGAGAAGTAACTTGAATGTTCGGAAAATGTTTTAGCAACTTCACATCATGGAATGTTGTGGTGGTCAAAGCTGTTGTTCCGTCAGTCGGATAAAAGTTTTTATTGGAAATATTACAGATTCCTTACTGTTTTTTGTTTTCAATTGAAAACGAAATCGTTCAGTGTATGTGTATTAATTTTTTTTTGTATAAGTATCGATCTTAAATTTTCACTTACTTGCCGCAAGAATATAAACGTAACTTAGTAAATGCTAGAAATAAAATATAGATTTTGACCGTATTCTATCAAATTATCAAAGCTTGTATGTATGTATTTTACGTACGATACTGTAAAATATTCAGCGAATCAGTAGAATATTTCCAAGCGTACCAGGTATATACTTGATTATTCCGGTACAGAATCTAGATAGTACTCATGTAACCTTTTAATAGTCCTTGAAACCGGCGTCTAATAATAGTTCATTGAAAAAAGAACCCGTTTTTAACTGATTTCTTCTTTGTCAGCTTACATTCATCCCACCCCTGGACGTAGACAGCCCATCACGCTACAAGGGAGCTCCGAACATAGTCCTCCACGCTGGTCAAATAATAATTGTAAGTAATCATCTCATTATTATTTAATCGCTAATCAGTTTTTTATTGTTTTTAGGTTTTAATGTCTGAACGCTCATGTGTTTGAGCCACTATGTCTTGTGATGTTGAGTGACGATACAACTTCAGATCGCAACACTAGATAATCTTAGGGAAAAGACAGTTGTCGGAATGTACCTAAAGGTGTTTCGGAGCAGATTTTCATCTCGAGGTGGTAGATAACAAGGTGTTTAGTAGAAAAATCCTCACCACCGTGTTATTGTTTCGTCACGATGATTTCATTCACAGTTCGTTGTATAGGAGCACGCTACTCTTGAGCTTGTAACTAACAAAGATCAATCTTTGAGCCTATCCTTATTAATATTATGAATGCGAAAGGGAATCAATCTGTTTGTGTTTCACGCTTTCGTGCTTTCGAGCTTCAACTAATCAATCTTGCTTCGTGAAATTTTGCATACATGTTGTCATATTCACAGAAAACGACATGGGATATCATTTATCTAGAAAGAAAGTATTGTTTTCGAGTGATAGGTTTACTCTACGTTTAACGCAAGTGAAACCGTGAGCGGAACTACTTAATAATAGTTATGACATAAA
>MU158860.1:46618-59869 GCA_015888305.1 Antheraea pernyi
CTTATATGTGACTTGCTAAAGATTATGTATTTTGTTTTTTGTACATTAAGCGTTAAAAGGTTCGAGTTCAACCAATTGTCCAATATACTCAGACCTTCATTAGCTGAGATAAAGACTTCGTCCCAATCTCGCCCTTTGAATATAACTGCTGTGTCATCAGCATAGCAGATAAGTTCTGCATTCGGAATATCAGTTCTGAGTATATTTAAGTCCATATATATAGTAAAGAGTGTCGGCCCCAGAATACTACCTTGAGGCACGCCAAAGCAGATAGTTAAGGGATTGCTTATGTAATCACCAATTCTGACACATTGGCGACGGTCAGTAAGATAACTGTGAAACCAGTCCAAAGCAAGCCCTCTAATACCAAAAGTTTCCAGTTTTGTTAGTAAAATAGGCATAGAAATAGTGTCAAACGCCTTGGCAAGATCGAGGAATACACCTACACAGCGGTTACCAGTATCTAAATTTTGTGCTATCAAATCTATTAAGAGTTCCATTGCTTGTTCCGTGGATTTACCGGGTCTAAAACCGTATTGTCGTTCAGATAACAGAGAGTGTTTGTCTAAATAATTCAATAGTCTCTTATTTATTATTTTCTCTAGCAGTTTTGAGAAGACACTAAGTAGTGATATAGGTCTATAATTTTCGGGACGGTCTTTGGCTCCATTTTTGTGAATAGGAGTTATTACTGCTAGTTTCCAGCAGTCAGGGAAAGTGCCTGTAGCCATGCTCAGATTGAAAATGTGGGTCAGTGGTTTGAGGATGTAATCCTTAATATCCTTGACTAAACCACACTTAAATCCATCAAGGCCTGGAGCACTGTCTTTTTTTAGCATACATATATTATTGTACACTTCGATTTCATCCGTTGCATGTAAAAATAAAGAATCATATCGCATAGTTCGTTTTGGTACTTGGGAGCAGAGATTTTGCTCAGATGTGCCTAATTCATCCAGTATAGCGTCGGATAAACACCTTCCAATCGATGCGAAATAACCATTACAGGTGTTCAAGGAATTTTGCGGACAATTCGATTCCAGCAGTTCTTGAGTTTTATTATTATTAAGAGGAATTTCGCAAATGTCTTTTATAACAGTCCATAACTTTTTAGGATTGTCTTTGTTGTCGGTGAGTCTCTTATTGTCATGGTTTCTCTTAATTTTGCGTAAAAGTGTAACGAAATAATTTCTGTATCTCTTGTAGGTGATTCCCAGTACTACGTTATCGGGGTTACGTTTGACTTGCATATGAAGGTTGTCTCGGATGCCCATACATCTAATTAGTCCAGGAGTTATCCAAGGCTTCCGGTTGTTTTCTTTCCTCGCCAATATTTTAATCTTCGTATGTTTGATAATGACTGCGTTCAAAATGTTGTTGAACGCACCCACTGCTTTGTTTACATCTATTTCTTGTAGTACGCTGGACCAGTTCTCATGATTTAAATCTGAGCCGATGGCGGTATGATTGATGTAGGCCCTTTTGTTTTTATTGTTTGGAGTCATTAATGTAGTAGTTATTCCAGCAACTACGATATCATGATCAGTTATAGTGCATTTAACAACGGCACCGACCGCCGCCTTATGGCCCTTAATGAATATGTGATCCAAACATGCATCTTTCCTGGTGGGTATTGTTATCGCGGGTAATAAACCATACCCTAGTAAGAGACACTCGTACTCACTTTGAGCCGTAACTGTGTTGTCAGATTGATGTTGAGATCACCAAGTATAATAATTTTGTTTTTATTATCAATATTGTGTAAATTTTTATCTAAAGACTGTATAAATCGGTCTAAGTTTCGAAAAGAAGGCAGACGATATAAACCAATGACTGTGAAGCTATCGTTTACTTGAACCATCAGACCGTCGGCTTCTTCAAAATCGCATTCTATGACAGTTATTTTGAGTGTGTTTTTGGCGTAGATAACTACGCCCCCACTTTTGTTCGAGTGTTTAAATGTATGATAGACGTTATAATTAACAAGTCTCCTAATAATGGTATTAGTGTGCAGCCAATATTCAGTAAAAGCGAGTATATCAAATTCGACTGAGAGGCGATTGAATACCACTAGAAAACTGTCGAAGTTATGTACATGCAATTCGCGACCTATCTTTTTTTTTTACATGGGGAAATCATCACTACTGATTTCCACCAGAAGGCCTAGGTATTTTAACCTCGACCCGACACCGATGGACACGCCTCCCACGACTATCTGGGATGCTCTGGGTGGTGCGTTCCGAGGCCCGTGGAAGAACAAGGCCTCGGTCTTATTGAGCGCCACCTGCAGTCCCAGCCGCCGGATCCTCCCAACGACTTGAGCGACTCCTGCTGTCGCCAGGATGGTGGCCTCGCGGTGCGTCTTCCCTCGGGCCGTCACTAGCGTGTCGTCAGCATAACACGTGACGCTGACGCCCCGGAGGAGCGCACCGCGCAACACCCAATCGTATCCGATGTTCCACAGGAGGGGGCCCAGGACAGACCCCTGTGGAACACCGGATACCACGTCTCGTAGAGCAATTTCCCCACTTCGACCCGGGTAGGTAATGGACCTCTCTGAGAGGTACGCCCCGACTATGCGCTGGAGGTAGCAGGGCACTCCGTGATAGCGGAGTGCCTGTACGACGGTGGCCCAGGGCAAGGTGTTGAATGCGTTGGCGATGTCGAGTGACACCGCCAGTACCACCTCGCCCCGGGCGATTGCTTCCTCCGCTAGGATTTTGACCCGTATCACCGCGTCCATCGTGGAGCGCCCTTGTCGGAAACCGAGCTGATTGTCGGCCAGGTCCGGCCCAACTTCTGTTAGGTGCCGGACGAGGCGGCCTGCGATTACTCGTTCACAGAGTTTCGCCGCCTCGTCCAACAATACTATGGGCCGGTAGGCGGATGGACTATCCGCCGGGCGTCCCTCCTTCTTCAACAGGACCATACGTCCGGTTTTCCATGTTCGCGGAAAGCGGCCCTGCTGAAGAGACGCGGTGATGAGCCTGCATAGTCGGGGCTCGAGAGTCTCGTGAGCCAAGACCCATACACGGCCTGGTATGCCGTCGGGCCCCGGGGCGGTGTTTTTGCCTTGAAGGCGTTTCATCGCCACCCTCATCTCTTCCCGGGTCACCTCGGGGACTTCATCGTTATCGCTGTCACTGCCGACCTCTTGGCCGTCAGGCCATACGCCCACGCAGGGGCCCCGTATAGGGCCATGGACCGCACGGTTCCGAGATACAACTTCCGGCAGTTGGAATTTGGCCCTCCTAGGTTGGGCAGTAAGCGGGCAAGCGCGCCCACTGTACCCATTAGGCGGGGGGCCAGCTGCCGGAAGTGTTCTTCGAAGGTCCATCGGCTGTCGAGTAGAAGGCCTAGGTATTTTAACCTCGACCCGACACCGATGGACACGCCTCCCACGACTATCTGGGACGCTCTGGGTGGTGCGTTCCGAGGCCCGTGGAAGAACAGGGCCTCGGTCTTATTGAGCGCCACCTGCAGTCCCAGCCGCCGGATCCTCCCAACGACTTGAGCGACTCCTGCTGTCGCCAGGATGGTGGCCTCGCGGTGCGTCTTCCCTCGGGCCGTCACTAGCGTGTCGTCAGCATAACACGTGACGCTGACGCCCCGGAGGAGCGCACCGCGCAACAACCAATCGTATCCGATGTTCCACAGGAGTGGGCCCAGGACAGACCCCTGTGGAACACCGGATACCACGTCTCGTAGAGTAATTTCCCCACTTCGACCCGGGTAGGTAATGGACCTCTCTGAGAGGTACGCCCCGACTAAGCGCTGGAGGTAGCAGGGCACTCCGTGATAGCGGAGTGCCTGTACGACGGTGGCCCAGGGCAAGGTGTTGAATGCGTTGGCGATGTCGAGTGACACCGCCAGAACCACCTCGCCCCGGGCGATTGCTTCCTCAGCTAGGATTTTGACCCGTATCACCGCGTTCATCGTGGAGCGCCCTTGGCGGAAACCGAGTTGATTGTCGGCCAGGTCCGGCCCAATTCTGTCAGATGCCGGACGAGGCGGCGATTGCTTCCTCAGCT
This sequence comes from Antheraea pernyi, assembly GCA_015888305.1. NCBI lineage: Eukaryota > Metazoa > Arthropoda > Insecta > Lepidoptera > Saturniidae > Antheraea > Antheraea pernyi. Next base: position 50,650 of record MU158860.1, read on the forward strand.
AGGATTTTGACCCGTATCACCGCGTTCATCGTGGAGCGCCCTTGGCGGAAACCGAGTTGATTGTCGGCCAGGTCCGGCCCAATTCTGTCAGATGCCGGACGAGGCGGCCTGTGATTACTCGTTCACTCTGTCGGGTGTACTGGCGACGAGCTGTGACACACGCTACGCGCAGCTGCACAATTTCAGCCGTCCACCAGTACATCTGACGCTTGGCGGGAGTCGGCCTCGTGATTCGGGGCATCGCCGCATCGCAAATCCGCGTCACGTATGCTCGTAGTGCCTCCGCTTCCGAGTCGACGTCAGCAAGCCTGTCTAGTGATTCACCTGTCACCCAGGCCTGCAAGACAGCCGCTTCCAAAAGCGCCTCTTTATCTAGGCGCTTTAACGCCCAACGCGGTCCCCCTCCTGCGGGGGTCCTGCGGGCTGGTTCGTCCGAGGTCTGGGTGGACACGTCGAACCGTATGTAGCGGTGGTCCGACAACGTCTCCACCCCCTTCAGGACTTTCCAGCCAAGAACACGACGTGCTAGAGCAGGGTTAGCGAAAGACAGGTCAACTATGGACCCGCCCTGCTGTCGCACACACGTATATACGGACCCCGTATTCAGGATGAGCAGACCCGATGTTATAGCCCACTCTTCCAGCTCCTCACCCCTGGCGTCTGTAGCCGGGGAACCCCAAGGCGTAGATTTAGCATTGAAGTCTCCGAGCACTAGGACGGGGTGAGGATAGCTGCGACCAACGACCCCCGTTAGGTCCCCAAGGAATATCTCGAATTCGGCGAGACTCCAACTTGGGGGTGCATACACCCCCACCAACACAATGCCACTGTGGTGTGCCGCTGCATACCCCCGCCCTCTTAAGATGTTAGCGAAGGGCGTGGAGCTAGCGGTGGCCTGGGTAAATATTGATCCACCCTGTAATAACCTTTATGTATTAAGATCCGGTTGACATAACAATTGAACTTACTATCCGGCAAATCGGTAATGTGTTTTGAGAATTTGTTATAAAATATAAAACACTATTACCTAAAACTGTTACTGGTCTTAGTAAGCCTGAAACATGGAGTGACCAGTTTGTTATGGTTTCTGGTATTTACATTATGTAAAATATTTAAAAGACTCATTTAAAAGCACGTCACATACATAAAAAACCTCATACACGTATCCGTCGAAGGTAATGTGTGTAAGGGGTGTCGAATAACATCTAAGACTTGAAACATCCAAGCCAACCTCACCTGCAGGGTGCTGAATAACGAACGAGGCAATGGCGAAAGCGGGATGGTAGGGTTTTACAGCCTGACTGGGTTGCAACCCCCATGTGTATGGCGAAAAAGCCCGTCATAGTGATTCGCTTCTGCGAGTCGCGTTTCGAGATCAGCCTGTGCATATCCAGCTTTTCGCAGGCCGGCATGACAGCGGCGACCGGCGATGGATAGTGTGTCACTCGCTGGTCGCCGTTGTTTTTGGATTGTACTGTGCTTACCATCAGGCACAGTGCAGTCACTTTGCCGTGCTACAATAAAAAAAAAAATAACATACAATAATTCTAGGATCTTCATCATCTTCTTACCCTTATCCCACCTAAGTAGGGTCGGCACATCATGTTTCCCTCCATCAGAGATATTCCGGTTTGTAACTCTAATTCTATAAGTCTAAGATGAGAGTTACAAACCGGAATTTGGTTTTAAAAATAATTTCGCATTACGAAAACTGAAGCAATTTGGATACGCATACTCGTTATAAATATTAGGAATAGCTGAATCATCATCATCATCTGAATTTATTAAGTCCATTTATTTATCTACTTTCCTCTTGTACTTAAGTCGCGTCGTCATTAAAATTACAATAACTTTTGACAGAATGAACCAATTTTAATTAACACAAGACTAAATGTTACTCGAGGGTATCTTTTATGATTTCCTTGGCGAGGTTTTATCGTTAACTTTGTTTAACAGTACTTTAACAATAATTCGTGTTTACGTTTCTAAAAATTATTAAGATATATTTTATTAATTGCTCCAAGACAATCTTGTCAAAAAAAAATCTAATAAGTGCAATCACGTTAGATTTAAAATCTTATTATATATATATAGAAGATAGTTAGGATTAGGATTGTTTAAATAATCCAAAATATCCTCCATCTGATAGATACCTCAGCGTGTGCTGTAGAAAACCATTAGAGCTGTGCGAATATAGTACTGTATGGTGTTAAGATTTATAAAGATACAGACGCAGGCAAAGATACCGGTAACAGTTAGTAAATAATTAATAACGCCGATGAAATGCTGCTCATCATTCTGAGTTTTAATATTTTATCGCGGAACCCCAGACCGGAGTTCAGTGACTGCTGTCCTAAGTTTTAAATCCCTTTTGAAACGAGCTTTTAAACGGTGGCTCGCTTCGAAATATTTATTTTACAATTCAGACATTTTTGTGATGCTTAAATGTTATGAATTGTATTTTTCCACTTTGATATCGTTTTTTACCAACAACACAACAGTAAGTAATAATCGTGATAGCTTTTCATTAAATTTATTTATTTATACATTAACATTGTACCTTAAATACGCAATGGCGGACTTAATGCCGGAGGACTTAAATACTGTTTTTTTTTATTAACCCCTGTACTGTCCAAACCATACGGTTACAACTTTATACACACGATTTTTTTTATATCATAGGAGGCAAACGAACAGGTGAGTAACCTGATGTTAAGTGATCTCCACCGTCCATAGATACTTGCAACACCAGGGGAGTTGTAAGTGCGTTGCCAGCCTATATTTGGAGGAGGAGGGACGGGGAGGGTAGTTGGGTATCCGGCGCTCTCACTGACCCAACGAAACGCAACAATGCGTGCACTGTTACTTGACGTGAGTGTTTCTGTAGGTCGGGTGGTAGTACACCGGGCGAGACGATCATGCTGAAATCAGTAATAGCTTCAGCGTGGTTCTACCACATAAAGATTGTGTCTTTAAGACAATATTTCTCCCTTAAATGCTGAGGATGGCTGCGACCGACGACCCCCGTTAGGTCCCCAAGGAATATCTCGAATTCGGCGAGACTCCAACTTGGGGGTGCATACACCCCCACCAACACAATGCCACTGTGGTGTGCCGCTGCATACCCCCGCCTAATACAAAAATTATACGCAATCCCTTACGCGTCTATGTTAAAGCACATTGTCAATGACTGTCGCATGATTTTACTTGCACTTGAAAGTGAACGTGGGAACGGCATGAATAAAACAAAAAGGTTTATTGTCACCGGTCATTCAACGTAGGTTAATTTTACAAACTTTAACTTAGGTTCTCTTTGTTGTTTATTAGCATTTGTTTTGATATTATTATTTTATATGTTAAATGTGACTATCAACTATCATACGATTGCATATTGTCACCGTGTATACGTGGGAACAGATGAACTTGTCATAAAAATACTTTAAAAAAAAACACATTTGTTTTTAAATTTGATCCATACAGTGAATGATAGACCAAATGGCTTATATCCAGTTGTACGGTTACGTACATTGCATGTCTTCCTACTTATTGTGGTACTTTTATTTTGGTAAATATCTTATTTCCAATAACTTAATCACAATAAATGTAATTAAAACCGACAAGATATCCTATAAAATGGCGTGCGCTGCTTGAACGGTTTGAATGCTAGTAACAAGGTATAGTATGAATTATGTAGTTGTGCTCACAACTCGTGCTAGGATCAAAAGTCCAATGGTACTCACTCTCATCAGTCATGATCCTGGCTCCAGCGATGTTCAGCCTCTGGAGACGATGAGGTAGAGACGTCACAAGAACCTCCAGCGCCGCTTCATTTAAACTGCACCACGATATATTTAACAAGAGGCGTTCCTCCTCTAGTGCGAAAGTGAAAAAGGCTAACTTCGATTCCCTAAGGAACTTAGTTAGCGCACGATGGCGCTTATGGCGAGACACTTAACTTGAATGCCCGCCGGAGAGCTAAGGGCGGACGTATAATTAATCTTCAAAAATTTGAGTTTATTCGAGATAGAGGTCCACTGGGACTTATCTTCAATCGTGACAGGGGGAGGTGCGCGGGGCTTCTTAGCCGCTACAGAACCCGATGCATCTGTCTGGGAGAGCGAGACAGAGGAAGAATTGGGCTTGTTCACCCGTGGTCTTACGTTTGCCGGTATAGCCGGCACCCGAACGCCATCTATGTTGGCGCATTTCTCCACCGGGCGTGCGGAACCCTGGTCGGAGTCGGATGAACGCGATCCGCGACGTTTTTGGTATGTGACGGTTTTAAAACCGTCGTCTACATGCGCAGAAGGCGCGGAGTGCGCTGAGGGCGCGGGGGTCGCGATTAATTCGGAGGTCGCGGTCGCGGGCGGCTCGTCGGACGCCGCCACGTCGAGCTCCATATCGGAGCCGGCCTCCGAGCTGGGGCTCGGTATGAGGATTTCCGAAATCCCCCTATCGGCGTCATTTAGCCGTGATTGCGGCGAGAGGGCCGCGAAAGAGTTCGCGGTTGCAACGCGGGAGATGTATTGCGTGTTCTCTGAGAACAACGCAATGAAATTGTTGTACGCGGTAGCGACGTCTGCATTCGGACCCTGCTGTAGCAGAAAATCGCGGAACCTAGCCAGATGCTCTATTTCAGCCATCCCGGTGGCTTGAGGGGGGAGGGGGGCCGCGAAACAACCTCCCTGCCTGAGGGGCAGGGGGCACGCCAAACGTAAGTTATGGGACTATTCCGAGTCCGGATTAAGAGAATTGTTTAAATTGAAACAAAAGACGAAAATAATACAAGAAATACGGCAACGAGACAAGTAAATAAAATGTGTAAATAGACAACAAATAAATAAATAGATAATTAAATAAATAATTGAAAAGTAAATAAATATATAAAGAAATGACTGAAGGATTAAAGAAATACGTAAATAAATAGATAAATAACTAAGTAAACAATTAAGTATACCAAGAAATAAACTTAAACTCCATGAAATCGTGTAGACCATTAAACGTGTCAAAGAAATGTACATATCTATTATATGCATAGTGGTAGGATTTTTTTCATGGTGGTAGGAATTTTCGAAACCCACCTGAAAAGTTACCACCCTTAAGTTGAAAATCTGTCGCCGAGCACCTACAAGTATGTTCCGGCAGTGATTGCTGAAGTGATTGAGGGCCCTCTTGGTCCAGCGTGTTTTTTTTTATATTATAGGAAGCAAACGAACAGACGGGTCACCCGATGGTAAGTGATCACCGCCGTCCATAGATACTAGCAACACCGGGGGAGGCACAAGTGCGTTGCCGGCCTTTTAAAAAAGTGTAAGCTCGTTTCTTGAAGGTTTGCAATTCATAATTGTTTGGAAATACCGCCACTGGGAGTCGATTCCACAAGGTCAAAGTACGAGGCAGAAACATCCTTGAAAACCTCACCGTGGAAGACCTCCACTCATCGAGGTGATGTGGATGAAAATTTAGTTTCAGTTATACCATCATGAACCACGTGGTCATTTAGCATCAGGTAAGATTGCGGTCAGACGCTAAACCACATTATAAAGAATATAAATAAACATGCATACACTTGAAAAATATTACTTTTCCGTGTGTTATGATAGAAAGAGCTCAAAGTGTTTATAATAAATATTATGACAACAAAATATGTAATAACTTTTTTTTTATTTTGTTGGGAAATCCCTTATGGATACACCACCCTCTCGGGGGAGAGGGTGGGTTATGTCCGACTCGCATGGACTACAACCCCACGGTGTACATCTTCCGCTATAGTTGGGGTGGCACGAGATCTCTATAGACTTCATCGTGCCGCCCCAGCGGTTGGCCCAGCAGCAAAAGCGCCGCCGCCGGGCCCCGTCTTGTTGGGAGACAGACGTGTACACACCGGCCATCTCCTCCGTCCGCCGGACCTGTGAAATGGAAAGGTGCGCCCCCCGACCCATCTTCCCAGGTCCGGTTACAGTGGGAGGAGGCGGTCAAACTGACGCCTCCTCCTGCCCGTCCCTCGTTGGCGGAGACGGCCACTTTGAGGGTCTTGCTCACGGACCCTCTCCGCCGCCTCCTTCTGCGAGATGACTTCCTCGCAGAAGAAGGCCATTGCATTCCAGTTATCCTCACTACCGAGCATGGCCGCAACCACGCTCGGCAGTGAGAGATCTTGCCCTACCGCCGCAGCCAGAGTGCGACGTAAATATGTAATAACCTAACCTAACCTAATCCAGGTAAGAGTTGAAACTGTTTTCTAAAAAGGACACAATTTTCTCTGAATGCTGCTTCTAATAATACATTCCACTAACTACATACGTTTCTAATATTACAGACAATGTAATCTATGAGCATTAGAACACTATTATCGATAATACCGAAACCATTTCATCCTGTGATTGTTTTAAAGGCCTATTAAAATATGAGTAATGTACGTACTTATCGCGTTATCGGTCATTTATCGAATAAAACCGACGCTCGTGACGGTTCCCATATATTTAATGGCATATAGATATAATTAAAGTGCCTAAGTGATGTACAATGAATCGCAATAAATTTATTATAAAATACGTAAAATTCATCAGATGTCCTTTTATTTAGACTAGTGGTTACACAGTGGTCGAAATTAGACCATCATTCATTTTAACATTCAATAAGACCAAAGAGAATAATAATTAATTACGGATGAGTGAACGGAAGACATTAGACAACGATAAGAGTGAAAGAATAAATAGATAAGGAATAGAATAACGTGAAAGAGATAGTTTGAGTACTACTGATTGAGTAAGGGAGAGGAAAAAAAATTAAGTTAAAAATAAAGGATGGCGAAACGTCTTTTTCATTTATATGTGTGTATTTGTTGTGTGTTATTCCAGCCGTAGAGTGTGTTTTAATGAATTTCTAATGCATTTTATATTTTAAAAAATAAGCATTTATCCTCCATATAAACTTTAACTATGCTAAATTTCACGTTCATCCGTTCGCTCAATTCTCTTAAAAAGGGGTACAAAGTATCCGCTTCACGTATTAATATATAGATATATGAATCTTTATAAATAAAGATCGGTTGCTATATATGTAAACGTATTACTTCTGGAAAGTTGCACCTGTTTGGTTAATTTTATTTTGGTTGTAGTTGTAATTGTCAGGAGAAGGTTCGTATAAAAGGAATAAAGTTTGGAAAATCGTACGGAAAAGTAAAAAAAAAAAATGGTTTCAAAAATCTCCACAAAAATGAGTGAATGACTATGAAAGATCTTCAAGAATATTTACGGAATGGACAAATTACCGTTCAATTGCAAACCACATATTTTCTTTAGCACACCTGTGCGAAGCTAGGACGGGAAGTTAGAAGTTGTAGTTTTTATATCGTAAAAAAATATATAAACATATCCTATTGGAATTGCCCGCGGTTCCGGACGCGATTCTTTTTATTTCTTTCTAATCTATTTTATTTTTTGTATTTATACAAGGATACACACAAATGTTAATTTTTATAACGATCCGTTCAACTCTACAGAACTTGTAGCGCTACAGTATCATTTAGTAACTAATTAGTAAATTAGAACATAGACATCAAAGAAAAATATATTTTGGCGTGATGTCATATTTGCCTACGGTGTTGAATTTTATTCGTTCTCTCTCAGCTGTTAAATAATTTTCCTCACTCTGACGGGTTAGCTCATAGTTTTATCTAACTGTTTGTAATCTTTGTTGATATTATTCATCTTCACTTTCAAGAATTCTGAAATTGTTGTGTCACTCTCGATCTGCTGTTAATCGAGATTCACGATCTAAACTACTTTCCAGTTCTCTAGAATGCAAATTTCGTGCTCTTTGAGTGCTATATATTTGAGTTCCCTATCATTGAAAGTCTCGGACTCACGCGATAGTGCATGAGCTTCACGATCGGCAGTGAGACGTGCTTCCCGTTCTTCAGGTGTCTCTTCAGACCGAGCATTTGCTGTCCGAACCCTCTGAGAGCTCAAGCGGGTTTCCCTATCAGTAAAGGTCTCAGACTCCCGCGATAGTTCATGAGCCTTGCGATCGGTGGACAAACGTACTTCACGCTGTTCCTTGTTCTCCCTAATTCGAGTGGCCATCATTCGAGAACGATGAGAACTCAATCGAGATTCTCGCTGAGCCGAAGTTTCTATAGCATGAAACCTGGCCTGACGTTCTTGAGATGCAGTGAGTCTCGCCTCACGATCTTCTTCAGATTCCTGTGATCGCACTAATCTCATCCTTTTAGCATTTCTGCTATACTGGGAAAGGTTTGATCTTTTTCGTGGCATTCTTACAATAAGTAGTACCTACTAAGAAAACGTTATTTAGTAAACACGTACTTTTATCATAAACAACTAAATTATAAATACTTACAGATTATTACACAGTTTAATTTTATTACAGTGTAATGTAATAACTGTAATAACTATTAACACGTGTTAACCCCACCTATTAATTATCGAAAACAAAAGAAATGTGTGATAGTTTTTTTTAAATTTTAGGTCCGTTTTTTATTACTAATCTAAGCTAACAAACTTGTACTTATTACAAAGGACTTGACTGTACTTACTGATTTTTATATAGAAAAATAAAGAAAGTCAAGAAAAATAACCTAACTTATATGTATTTACAGTTTAACTAATGAGACGTGTTAACATAACCTGAAAACAAAACCGGTTTTTTTTATTGATTACTGACCTAATCTAACAAACATGTATTAATCACAAATTACTAACATATTTTTTAAACAAATATAAAAAAATAAATAATATCAATAATATAAGACGTGTTATGTCTATAATTATGCCGAGGTATTTAACTTTTTGACGCCATGGGATAGTCTCTTCTTATAAAGTAAGCCTCGGTGGTTGTTTGCGGGCCATTCTTGTTATAAGAGCTTGTGTCTTTTTCACGTTAACAGAGAGCCTCCATTTGTCAAACCAGTCTGGGAGGGCATCCAGAGTAGGCTGGAGTAGTGACGCTGCTCTGTTACGGTTTATCGAGGTGGTCACGAAGGACCTGCGTAGTCAATACTCGATAGGGAGAAGGAATAGGTGGGGTGATCCTGTGAAGGATTAGCCGCCGGAGGTCTGGGAATGGGCTGGGACGCGGGCTTAGGAGCCCACGGAGCCTGAGGGGCCCGGTAGGGGCGGGGGGGCGCGCTAGTCGCGGGTGCGGACGCTGCCGGTGCACGAGACGTGCTCGGCAGGCTCGGAAAGGCCTCTCGGGA
>MU158860.1:60558-79550 GCA_015888305.1 Antheraea pernyi
GTTAAGACCTTGCTTGGTCAATAGCGTAGTCAGTTCGAAACAAGAAACAAGTTTCTGCTGCGAAGCAGTGTTGCTCGTGCTGTTGCGTTCCGGTCCGAAGATTGTGGTTGCAAGCGTGCAACTCATTTAAACTGGTTTTGGGACTGCATCCTTTTGATGCTGGACGTATAACATTTCTAATTTCTAGTAAGGATTATTACCGGACCGGGGAGGATGGGTCGGGGGACCCATCTTCCCATTGCACAGGTCCGGCGAATGGAGGAGACGGCCGGTGTGTACCCGGCAGACGTACACCGTGGGGTTTTAGTCCATGCGAGTCGGACATAACCCACCCTCTCCCCGAGAGGGTGGTGTATACATAAGGGATTTATCAACGAAAAAAAATAGTATTGTTACGCGATTTTCTAAAATGAAATACCCGCTAACAGGGATCATACAGTTTACGAATAATCGTAACGACCTCAATGCTGATTCTGCTAAGCCGATCTCTCGCAATTAGACTAATGAGTCCAATACTAACCGCGCCAAAAGCCTCGTGCCCGGCGGTGGCCATTACACAATAACTGACGTCACCAAATCACGAGTATTAAAATCGAACTTAGCGCGCGCAGCAAAACGGACAACCGCTCGAGTTGACGGTCCGATCGGAACTCCCTAAAAATCATTGTTTTGGGTTCTATTGCGTTTATAAAGAGCCCTAATAATTGTTTTTCTCATATACATTTCATGTGCAGACAGCGCTCAGTTACATTTTTATTATATGTATAGATAACAAGCACAAGATATAGCTTTGAACTTATAAGATTAACCATTTGTACTCGAGGACTCCGGAGCGGAGCCATTTAAAATGTTGGTGACCGTCATGTCACCAACAAAAAGAAATGGCTCCGCTCCGGAATCCTCGACTGCTAAGGGTTAATACTAACAATTAGGCGTCATAATCGTTTCTAGTCCACCTTTAACGGTGTTGGCAAGGTATTAGCCCGCTTCCTAGTCCCAGTTCACACATGAGTGGAACGTACACAAAAACTAAGATAATGAGAGATAGTAGAGAGAATGAAGGCGAAGTGTGAAATACGCACCAATGGGTATGAGAATGATATGGTTAAATAAGGACAGACACAGAAAGAATAGACAATATAGTCAATTAAGTAATATATAAACGTGGAATGTAACGTACTTGTAGCGAACGTAGCACCACCGCCAACACTGCCGGGAAGTGTGCGACGCAGGCGCTGCTCTGCTGATCGACAGCCGCGTGGTGTGGCCGGTTAATCCAACAGGTGGTCAATCCCACAGGCGCTGGCGGAAACCGCTAATACGCTAATACAGTCGAAGGTTCTTGGAACTACAGCATCGTACGTCACGGGGAATTTTAGAATATTTCTTGTCCGTTACGTTAACATTGTATTTATATGTATATATATATATATATATATATATCTCTCTATTTATATGTGTATATATATATATATAAGTATGCATGTAGTATGTGTATATATTTGTGTTCATGTTATATTATCATATATTAAAATTATAGGTGGCCAGGTTTTGTTATCTAAATAAATTGATAGGTGTTTGTCGTTATGCGCGCATGGTTCAAAAACTACTGGATAGATTTTAATCTCTTGGTTTTAGTTTTACTTTTTTTGTCCTTATCTAAAAAAAATACCACGATTACTTCATTTAATATTAAGTTCTTAAAGCTTTAAGAGAGACTACAAGTTTTATACGCATTATGCGTTCAGTGATATGTTTTCTAACGTTGGAGAAGTAGGGTTATAAAATAAAAAGAGTTTTACTTCTTAAATACTTTATTCTTATATACAAAAAAATGTTACTGTAGGTTTTTACCATATATAGGGTTGTAAGAATTTTTGAAACTACTTTTATAAGCATTAGTCGTTCAGTGATGTGTTTTCTTATTGTGGAGAAGTAGGGTAAATAGTGTGATGTTTGTATTTCCCTATATACATAGTGTATATTATTAGGATAATAACGCAGACAAACTAGTGGGTGTACCTTTATATATTATAAATTACGTGGTACGTCTTTCCTTTATCATTTCGTAACTCACTTAACCGATTTACATGATTAGTTTATTTAAAGTCGTAGCCGTATTTTTTGGTCAGGTTTTAGGTAAACTTATAAAACAAATATGTTAGTAAATTATTTATATATCTATTATGTTTTATTTATTTAGTACATATTTTTAAGTAATAAATGTTATATACAAAATTGGTGTATTTATTATTCATACATCTATTATATTTTATTTACTTAGTCTATATCCTTAAGTAATAAGTAGAATATACAAAATATCCCAGAGATTATATATGTTATTTTTATATCATTTTTTTTACAAAACTTGTTCAATTATGCCTTAGGTATTTCTAATTTTTATTTGTTGATATTCATTAAAAATTCAAAGAACTTTTTATTGTAAACTCAACTCAATATTGCATCGTTGGATCAGTGGATAATCGAATGTTATTATTCTGAGTAAAATAACGTAATTAGTACATAGGCAAAAGTGAATTCACTATTTAAAAAGTATCTCTACATTATAGTAGCACTAACGTCTATCTACACTACTTTACTACTATATATATACTCTTCTGGATTTCTCCCGGTTAACGTTTCTTGTATTCGTTTCGATCTTTAGAATAGAACTGTTATCGGCTGCGTCTTGGTTCGTTTATATGTCTAACAGATTCAAGAGGTTGAAATCTCCAAAGTGAAATTTTGAATTAATTTTTCAATCCGTCCTATATTTAGAACTTGTTCGTTATTTTCAATATTCGGTACGGGTTCGCATTTTACAAGCTTTCCAGGCGTTTAACTTTGGGAATGTAAAAGTATTCGCAACTACTTAGGTATTTGAAAGAATAAATGACGTAGTAGAGGTGTATAGAGAGGTACACTTCATTTTTCGCTGAGGTCAGAACTTAGTTATACATAATATCAGTCTGTAAATGTCCGTATGTATATAGATATAATGGGGTTAATCACAAAATCAACTCGTGATATTCAAACACCAAGATATAATTCTCCCCACAAAATGTGCTACCATTTACCATATAAGAACATTTTTGAAACGTTCCCGGTTTCTTAACGATGTTTTCCTTCAACGGATAATTTTATTGGTTATTGGTCGACCATAATAATGGGGCTTTTTCATCACGTATTAATGTGTAAATATTACTTTTACTAATATGATAGATTACTAGACGTAAAGAGGGTGAAATATAAAGAGTACAGATTAATAAACAAACGCTTTCACTCGTTGATGGTGTGGAAACAACGAAATGTTTTCAACTCTTTTATTAGTAACATTTAATTCAAACATTCACGACAAATTTCATCAATGGCTACGGAATAAAAAAATGGAAATTGGTCGAGAAGGAGAAAAAGGTACTCAATTATTTTATATTCGTCTACTTATATAATATATAGATACCATTGAATATTCAGAATAGTTCGACAAACAATTTTTACTCATAGGATTTTCAAGAGTCACTTTGATGCTATGTCTATGCTTGCAACGCCCATAATACAATTTCCCGCTTTTTGTGTGATTCTTGGGTCTTCTTAAAAAAATGCATTAAATTACACTGTTTCATAATATTAACATTCTCCATTACATGAAAAAAATGTAGGAACTGGTTTCTTTATGTCTTTAATCTGCTTATCACATGCGTTACTTCTTTAAGTAGAATATAACTACGAACCTTAATTCTACGAAACAGAAGAGTTTATCAGAATGGTTTGGAGTTGAGAAGAGCTTTGTTTATTGCTACTGGAGAATAACAATACGGTGACTTTTGTTAATGTGTAAAACGAGTTTATTTAATTATTCTTAATTAGTAACTAGTTCCTTTATCAACTTACTGTGTTTTGTTAAGGTTCAAGCTTGAACTGAATACCATAGTGTCGAGACTGCAGGGTTAATACTTGTATATAAAGAGAATATAATAGAGTGTATCGTTGTGCATTACAGAACTCGCCTAGGTAAATTTCTAGCCAAATTAATTAATAAAGTAAAATTGTTGCCACAACATACGTGTTAAATATATATTTTTCGAATCTATTAAAATTTTTAACTGTCAGTTATTAGTTAAAATCAAGTGCATGTTACAAATTATGAGTATTTAAATGAGATTAATATATAAATAATTTTAATTCCTTACTCCGTTGGCTTAGCGAATCGAAGTGGATCTTGGCTTCAGACACCAAGAGCCAATGACTCGCCGTGTTCAGTGCAAGCTCCCGCCGAATCGCTATCTGCAGATCGTGCTGAGACGTCTGCCCACGCGTCCAGTGATAGTGAGGGTGTCCAACTCGAGGTGTACCAGACGGTCGATCCAGGTATTACCTCGTCAATGCCTGCCACCGTCAATTTAGCTTAATAGTGTCCGAGCCAACGGAGTCTAATTTCCAATCATACGTTCATAATCACAGAATAAATTGAAGGGCTAAATATATTCCCTTAAATCAATATGAAACCTTAGGTTTCTCTGTATATACATGTAGATGTACTCATGCTTTTTTTTATTTCGCTTACTCTTCTATAGAGAACACATTTGAAAGTAGAGCTTAACCATTCTTTGTTGCGTTAGTTAAGTAAATTATTTTGCGTATTGAAACGGTATTCAAATTCAAACTTGAACCACTTTACGATGTAATTTTTGTTGCAGGTGATGAGAATATTAAATAATCCACAAAGTTACGTGTGCCATGCTTTTGTTTATTTGTTTGTTTTTTTAATCATTATTTTCAATCATAAAAGTTGAGTTTGTAAAATATGTTTATTTATACACCGGTAAACTTATGTGCCAATTGTGTTAGCTGTTCCAGATTTAAACGGTGTGGTAAAAAGGCTAGATGAAATCAGCTCTACCCTCGTTAGATTGTCCAGCGAGTTGAAGCAGTGCGTCGAAGACGTGAGGTTTGTTAGCCAGAGGCAGATGGAAAGATTCGACCAGGAGCGAACGTCTGAGTTAATAGCGGCTAGTGTGGAAGGGCAAGTCGACTCTGAACCGGTCTCGCTTCACAATGTAGAAGATACTGAATCTAAAAAGGTAAACATTATCTAATAATGTTGTAGGCATTAAAGTATATAGCTTGAGGGGCCGTCCCCCCATTCTTACGTAAATATTAAGACAGGTATTTTGAAATCTGCTCTGGTTAAATAAATAAATATTGCTGACGTAATCAACATTTAGGCCACCCCATCCACTTGGTCATTACAAATCGAGAAACCCCCCTCATCAGCGCTTACGTAACACTTCAATCAAAATCAATTTTGTCTGTACAGTTACTTATAGGCATTGGATTAACAAACAACATATTTGTACAATATTTATTACTTTCTCATCAACATTTATCTTAAATTCCATTAGACGTTAGATTAGTTGCATGGCATTTATCTCTTTAAAAGTTCTTATCAAATAAATTAGCAGGCTGCAGGTATGGCTGATTAGTTTTTCTGAAGATGGGAAGGGCATTTAAGAAAGTCATCGAATGTCGACTTACCTCAATAGTCCAATTTTCCACACTCTGCTGTTTCTGTTAATAATAATAGCCACTTAACACTTTTTGACACCGGCACGTGAATTTTGTCTTATTTTTCAGAATAAGTGACCCCTAAAAAATATCACAGATCATGGTTCTCTGCATGGCTTCTCCAAGTAATTCTATGACGCTGTCTCCCTTTCGAAAGTTTGTCTAGTTTGGTTTCTTATAGTATGTACTTTTATTTTTTCTTTCAATTTATTGTGAAGTACATTGTCCCATACTAGCAAATTACTTATTTGCTTGTATAATGGTTAGTTAAGCTCCTTGTTTGACAGCCATAGGTCATAACAGATAGAATAACCAGCTTAAAATATTTATTCTTAGATGTTAGTGGCACTAGAGAGTTTTTTAATAATCTTCTTGATTTCTTATCATTTCATTTGATGACACCTATGTCCCTTTCCTATTAAGATTTCTATAGTATAACTGATCAAAGTGTAGATTATATTCCAAAAGCTTTTCACTCTTTATCCATTTCTTTCGTTTCTTTTCTCTGTTGTATGTGATCCGAGTATTTTATCTTCATTTGTTCTTCTTCTTCCTATTTAGCTATTATAGTCATCTATTATAATTAAAATTATATGCAAGTTGGGCACCATTTCATTGAGTTTAATATAAAAATAGATTTATATTTCTTCTTTGTAGATCTCAGTCGTGGCATACATTTGAACGATTGCGGTTCATTGTTTATAACCAGGCGGTTTTATATTCATAACTACTATCCTGACTTATATATCTCCAAACTCCGTTGTCCCGTTCTTGAGACATTTAATTTAACTATAAATCATACTCCATATAGAGCGACTGATATATTGCTGTAGTAGAATATGTAATTACCGTGTTCTTTGATATTTTCATCAACTCTCCGCATTTCACTTGAACCTAGAATGTCATAGTTCATGTTTTTCAATGCATTTTCTAATTATAATAGGTATACCTGGGAATTTAATCTTTGTTAAGTGTAGCTATTTGGTATTGTAGTATATTTGGTCTATTTCTTTGTATTTGTTTATTATTGTCAGAGTATTGTTGACTGGATAATGTTTTGTTGTATCTATTTACTGTAAGTTCTTGGGGGTATGTTTTATCTCTTCGCTATGACCAACTGTACTAGGAATTAGTTTGTATTCTGTTACTCCTGTTCCTATAGTACTTAATTTTTAATTCCTATGTTTTGTGTTGTTGGCTTTTCTTCTGAGACTGCGATAAAGAGACATGATTCGCATATAATCAAATGCAGTTTTGTGCATCTGTAGATCTGTAGATTTTTCACCTGTAGAATGTAGTTGTTTTTGTATGTTCTTGAATGACAAAGAAATGTATTTTGTTTTAATAAGAATTTTCAAGTTCTATAATATTCATAGCTCAAGTGTTTCTTTTTGTTTTGAGAAGTCTTTGATAACATGAATTTTTTTTTATAAATTTTACTTTCTTTTGACATAAAGGTGATCAATATGGGTCTTTTTTTGCCTTCAATTTATTTTCTTCCCAACTTTTGTCTATTAAAGTATTAATGTAGTTGACTTATCAAGAATTGTTGCACTCTGTACAAGATGCTCAATTCACTTCATGAATTTCGTAAATTAAAATGATGGAACAATGGTTTGATGATGATTTTATATATATAAGATTAATATTGGAATAAAGAATAAAACTTGTATGTGTTGGTCTGTAAACGTAGAAAGTTTATTCATTACATAATAGATTACAACAAACTACGCTAAATTTCATATTTATAGTCCGAGTCAAATGTTTTGGCCGCTCTGAATATAGCTTTGAATTCGGCTTTGCGCATAGTACAGTCAAGAAGTGAATACAAAACAAATTGAACATATTAATATATGAATCTAACATTGACATTTATTAATCTTTGTCTCGATATTATACAATTAGAATATTTGCAAAAGATTAGATATAACAATGAACAGATAATAAAAATTGTATCATTACTGAGGTAATAAAACAACAGTAAAATCTAGAAATAGACAATAGTTGTCGAACAATAGGATAATAGATAAAGGTAGAGTATTAACAGTTCGTCACATCATGTATTTGTTAGTTATAATTAAATCGAAATAGCATTGATTGGAGAGTTTTGGGTGATCGCGCACTTTAATTAAATGATCCCCCTTATGCAGTATTTGTTTCTATCTGTGGTATATATCTTGTAGCATATATGTAAATATGTGCTATTTTAAATAAAGACATTCATATTAAATAAATAATTTATAATAAACAACGCCCTTCACAGAAACATATTTTTTCGAAGTGGATAGTTCTTCTAATAATAACAAATATAAACTAGAAAAAGAAAACAACTTAAAAGCAATAACACGTAATTAAAAACAACAAAACTATTCTGATTGCGACTGTACTGCAACTAGTAATGCAACAAGAGACATGTGTCAACGTTGGTGCAATAGGGGGCGAGGTACGTGCGCGGGTGAGCCTGCTCCCCTCTGTCCTTATCTACGTCCCTCTGATACCTAAATTTGTTTTCTGCGCATCTTACTTCAGAGCGGTTAAAAAGTTTGACGTGGACTGTACCTATATTAAAACCCACCTGTAAACATAGAAACGACATTATGGGTGTTATTACAAAAAAGTTAAATACGTATTGAATACTTGCTTTTTTTTAACGTATTAAATACACCGCGCTCGCCGAACGTTCGACATCTTGCTCTATCTCTGTTTGGTTAGCTTAAGTTAGACTTGCAAAAAAGGATAACATGATCTTGCCGCGGCAGCCGTCAGCAAGCGTGATGTATTTAATACGTAAGTATCCAAACTTTTGTAAAGCAAGTTTTCAATACGTATTTAACTTTTTTGTAATAACACAGTACAAGTTTATCTTTTCAATTTTTACTTCCTACAATGTTTCTTTAATTTTTATAATTTACCTTAACATTATGAATATTTTTAATATACTTAATTTATTAAAGAGTTTGTAATTAAAATGTGACGAAACTCCATGTAATATTTAAGAAGTACATTTTATTTACATACATTATTTTACGTTCGAAATAATTGTACATTTCCAGTGTGCCAATTGCAATCGTGAGGCATCTGCGGAGTGTTCGTTGTGTCGTCGAACGCCATACTGTTCGACATACTGTCAAAAGAAGGATTGGGCCTCACACCAGCTCGAGTGTCTCCGTTCAGTACCGACGATACACACTGACTCCCAGCAGCACCAGTCGATTATGCTTATAGTGGAGAGTCAGCATCAATAGTGTTTAGGTAATATGTGCTTTGTTTTATTATATGCACTAGCATTCAACCAGCTGTGCAACATTATCACTACGCTTGGAACAAACAGTGTTTAAAGTTTCGTGTTAATTTTTATTATTAATCAATAAAAGTTATAGTGTCCACAAGAATTAAAACTAAAAATACAGTCTAAACTCTCACATACAGTTTTTAAAATGATTTTCCTTTTTTTGCTTTTCTATACCATATGTCGAACAAACTTTTTCATTGTCATATAATGATTTTCTTTTACTGGTCACGTTAATCATTTCAAAGTAGTTATACGATTGATAAGATAGGTACCTGATGTATTTAGTTACCGAGATCAATATTTCTTAGAGAGATTGCAATGTAAGAGTTCTGCACGTGTTCTGGGATCGACAACAACAAAGGTAAGGCGGCTGTTTGCGACGTCATTTGGCGTTTTATAAATTTTAACACTTCAGACATTCATTCATAGGCTTTCGTATAGGCTGGTAGTATTAACAGTAATAATTACTTTAAATATTTAAACTGCTGCCGTAAGAAAAAGGGGCGTATCTGACTAAAACACAAATTAAAGAAAAAACAATGAGTTAGTGTAATTTCAGATCAGTACCTCATAGGTACCTAAACAAAAAACAGTGCATGTATTAGTGCGTACATTCAGAGGAAGTGAAACGTCTTTGGCTTATATACATATACCTATATTAGACATGTGCCGATTATGGCTTTGGTCTATTAGCCGATTAGTCGGTAATAAAAAAGGTCGACTATTTGGCCAATTAGTTGGTTTCGGGGATTTTCGTGACGCTTCGCTTTCATAGATAATTCGCGTGCAAATCGAAACTTCCTCCTGCGAGCGTGTCGAAACCTGTTTTGTGTACTTCGCATTATTTCTTGATTTTTGCTCTTGGTACGGACTGAGTTTTACAGCTCACTGGTTTCACGATAATGCTATAAAAAATCTGTTTAGAATCTGTTTAAAAATAATATAACAACAAAAGTCAAGGTTTTTATTTAATGTAATTCCCCCTACATACTTTTTATTAAGAAATACATAAAAACGATGGTAGCCGGATAGTCGGCTTTACCGACTAGTCGGTACATCTCTAATATATACATATAAATGAGAATGGTCATAACTATATACTATACGAAGTCCCGCAGTATATTTTAATTAATTATACATTTACTCATTTTGTTATACTATAACCCAGGCTGACACTAATACATATTTTCCTTACGTTTATTCTTCCTTACCGTGCCGTAAGAAGTTTCACTTTAACAAAAAATATTAAATGAATCTTTTTCCTGATTTTGAAAACCCTATATTGCAAAGAGTGACAGAGGCGTCCCTCTTTCTTTAGACAACAGTAAGCTAGGAATTAATTTATTTCTAATAGAAAGTGGTCATTCTATTATAAAGAATATATTATTCTATGAGTTTTAGTTAATAGTTTTTATGTTATAGAGTTTACACTGTATTTATTATATTATTTATATATGTCGAATTGGAAAGGTAAACTTTCAACGCTGTTTCAATGACCCAAAGTGAGTGATTATTTCTAAACCGAGAGATAGTCACTTTTTGCGGTCATGCACGGCTTTTATCAAGTTAAAATGTTTGTGGATCGCAATCTCAATCATTATGCTGACGACAAATAGGTCGATTCAGATTTAAAAAATAATTTTACCACAAATTTCTGCATTGTGACAATAAAGACATAAAATTGAAAGTATTTTATTTCTTGCATTTTTCTAATCACTTCGTTAATATATTATGTATTTAATTTAATTTTATTATTTGTAATCTGAGTGATTATAAGTGATTAAAGGAATGCAAGAATTTCCTTCCTTAATAATACCTATCCTGGGTCACATAAACTTAGTTTGATCGAGTAATTCTTATGCTTCAATTGCGGCACTTCTATTCTATCTTTTATTCGAAAGTCGTGATGCTTAGTTGCACATTTTGTTATTGCAAATTGCTTGGTGTTGCAAAAAACATACGTTTTCTAATAATTAATTAGTACGCTATGATTTCGCTTTTATTGAATAGCTGTTTTTTTATTTATTAGCTTCCAATACTCTTTCTTTTTCAAACTAAAGTTTATTTATTTATCTAAGTATATAGGTATATATATAGAATGATAATATATTTCCTATGATTAGTATTAATTTCAGACAGGGAGAGGTACAGTTAGGTTTTTTGGACGCCTGTTGAACGTGGCATCCTCTTTTTACCATTTGTAGTGTTCGGTGTATTCTCGAATATTTTTCTAGGTTATTATTAAGTCGTCATACTTGATTTGGCTTTGTTTACATTTTTGAGTCTTATTTGATCATAAAACTTCGTTTTCGTTATAGTGTGTGTGGTAGACAACGTTTTTGACATATTAGTATTAGGTGCCGTTAAAGTTTTTTTGAGCATATTAGATTTTAGGGCAGATTTGAAGAAGTTATTACCATTGTACGGCTTAGTTTATCTTCACTCTTATATGCCTCGGCGCTTGTATGGCAAACTGTTTTTGTATACATTGAATAATACTGATTTCTAGTATCTACAGATAAATCTATAGTTTTCTTTCATTGCGAAAAAATCTTTGTTATTCTACATGCTTTCTTTAATTAGGTAACTTATTTCATATTTAGGACTCTCGACTTTTTCGGTTCTGTCACTTTGGAGTAGAATAGCTGGTATTATTTTTGTCTGCGTTATATACTATTTTATTAGTTTCTGTATTATTATAACTATAAAGATTACAAGTGCCGCCATCTCTTGGTCGATAATCGAAGGTCCGATGTTTTTTAGTAGTCTTATAGTAGTTCGCTCTTACTATTTTTTTTAAATTGATTACGCTATTAACCACGCAAGGTCTTAACAGCTTCACCGGACTACGTTTCCTCTTACTACAGGTAGGTAAAGTTATGAGTTTATTTTGCTGATATTAGGTTTGTCTGTATTCGATGTTATTTTATTTGAGCTTTGATAATCGTTAAGAGTGCTGCCATCTCTTATTCGATAGTCGAAGGGTTTTATATTAAGTTACAGGTTTAGTTTGCTCAGAGTACTGGTAGATAGAGTTAAAATAAGTTTTTTCAGATAATTGGTTTGTATTTTCATATTGGTCCCTATTTAATCAAGGTTACAAGTGCTGCCATCTCTTAGTCAATAGTCAAACTACATATTTCTTAGTAGTTCGCTCTTAATACCGGTAGATAGAGTTATTATAAGCTTTTTTACTGGCTGAGATGTTTTGTTCATTAAATTGTTCTTTAGTCCGCTTTAGCTATTTTTGAGCAACATTTGGTTCTTTATAAAGGTTAGTTACAATTACGGGTATTAGATTTTTTTAATGCATGCAAATCCTTGTAATTATTGTCGTTCTCGTAGGTGTAACTTCTTTTCTTGGTATTCTATGGTGGTCTTGTTGCTACATTGTGAACTCGAGGGTTGACGTTAGCCAGGGAACTTAGAAAAAGCCTACTATCTAGCATCTGGACCCAAATGTGTATAATTTTTGTATTTCTTTTTCTATAATTAAAACTTCATTAGCTTTCGTTATTCAATCCGCTCTTTTTCGTGGTACCAAGTACTGACATCTGTTAGTGGATAGATTATATTATGGTTTTAGTTTATACTAGTTCACAATTAAGAACAAAATTGGTGTAGCCATACATTTTTCTTTGTAATTGTCATACTATTGTACTATCTTTTTGTGTTCAATAATTTTTTTTTCATGTCTCTGTATTCAGTGCCACCGACGTTTGTAACCGATGTAGTCTGTTGTTAACAATTGACTGTAGGATTGTGATGTATAGTGACTCAGAATGCCAGTTCTGGTTTTGTCACTAAATTCTTCGAGATTTTGTTTTCATAAAGCTACTGTAGGAAGTAGAGCTTTTAAAAGACCCACCTACTAGCAAATGCTTGTTTTCTTATTTCGTTTTGAAATATGTTCGAGTATTATGGAGTAAATGCAGCTATTTATTTTTACATTGTTTACACATTATTTATATTAGAATCCGCCCTTTGATTCATTTTTTCAAGTGCTGTCATCTCTTTATTGACCTTGAATTGACCAATGTTGAAGTTATTTAGTAGTAATTCCTCATTAGTAACAAAGTTATACGTTTTTTTTTCTGTTTTAACTAGGACACCATGTCTTGATAATTATTCTTTTGTTTCTTAAGTTGTCCTCTTATTTTATACCTACTGTCTGCATTATTTCCTAGCAGTTTTAACACCATTAGTGTTTGTAGGGAGGACGCTGTTTGTTAGGATACTGTTTGTAGAAGTTTTATTTATAAATTGCTTCAGAATTGAGAACTGATCATAAATGCTGGTAGTGGTATGTAAGTAATGTTCTCTCCACAACGATGATACGAACTGTTTATCATTTTTTTCTTAATAATTCTCATTTGTTTTCCCTTGTATTTATCACTTTATTTCTTAATTTAGTTTGAGAATAAGTTACAGTTAGGAGTTAATAAATATTTCCATTCCACAGTAATCGTAAGCATTTTTATCTTTTTTACTTTTCAAGTAAACGTATCTCCTTTTTTTTATTGTTCAAATTTTGTTTAAGGAATATATGTTTCCTCCCATATCATAAATTCTTTAAGCTTTTTTGGTGTTACTTTTACAACGCTTAGGATTCCATTTTTTTCTTCGGTTAGTCTCTTTTAGATGTTAACAGTTGCAGATAATATTTTTTCTTATTATTAATGTTGTATTTGAGGCTTTGTTTTGAAAGTGCTGTCATCTCTATGTGACATTAGATCAATCAGTCTGGTTAACATCTTTAGTTCGTCATTTTAAGTAATAGGTAGAGGTATTATACATTTGGGATTTTTAATAGCGGTATTATTTTTAGAGGTACTATTTCAAAAAATTATATTATACTATTATATATATAAAATTATATTCCCATTTCATGAGTAATCATATATGTAATATACACTGCATTCATCATCATCATCATCTTCTTACTCTTATACCACCTAAGTAGGGTCGGCACAACATGTTTTCCTTTTCCACGCTCGCCTATCAGATGTCATCTCAGTCAACACACCTTAATATACACTGCATTATAGATTGCCAATTCAAAAAGAAAGAGTATTGTATACATTTATTTTGGAGCGAGGTAGAAACACGAGCCCCTTTTCAGTCATTCGATTGGCTTAATCGAGACCCAAAACAAATCACCCTTATTTATTAAAATCATTATGTAGTTAGATATGTGGTGTCTGGATGTAACTCTACGAAAGGAAAAATTTATAAAATGAAACATTTTGCATATAAGTGCCAATTAAAATGTCTAGCTGCCTGGATACATTGTTCAAGAGCGGCCATAGCAATTACATACATAAGCATATGTATAGAATTGATCACATTCATTTATCGTTTGTATTCGAATGTTTATTATATCATGTACTTTGATTTCTGCAATTAATAATCTTACTTTTAATAGAGATTGATATGCATATATCGATGTTGTCAAAATGACGTGTGTATTTAATATTTTAACGAAATAATCTCTGTTTCGTCTGTCATATTTTAAATTTCTCAAAACATGAATTGAAATACCTGTATTTACTAAAATTTGATAAATTATTACAGTAAATTAGTGGTGTTTGGAGTAAGAAGATAAAGGAACACGTTTATTTTTAATTTTGTTCCTTTTGAATTTCCAATATTTTGCAAAATATGTATTAGAATAATGATTTTACATATTACACAAGCTTTGGGTGACACGAAGACACTGCATTACCTCTAGATATCGATATTAAAGTTTATTAAGTTTTATACCTCAACACTAATTCATGCACACTAGTTTGTTTTGTTTTTGGTCTCGTTTTAATCTATTGCCAATTTATATACTGTTTTAGATCTATCAGAGTTAGAGTTGCCAACAATACTCTTTAATAACGTACCGTATCTTATATATAGTAAATGTACTTTAAACTTTGAATAAAGATAAAGTATACGAAAATATTCTAAACTTTAGTAAGTGTTATAACTCAACACTAATTCACGCACACTAGTGTGTTTTGCTTTTGGTCACGCTTTAATTTTTTGCTAAATTGTATGCTGTTTTAATGATATTAGTTACATTTAGAGTTGCTAACAATAGTTTTAATAAAGTACCGTATTTTTAGTAAACTTACTCTAAACTTTGAACAAAGATAATTATGTGACAATACTAAATTCCATGCTGTGATCGTAAAATGAAACGCTCATATGGACGATTATTGATTGGACTATTATTTATCGATACTTATGCAGTAACTGTACTACATGATAGATATCTATGGCATTACCAATACAGTCTAAAACTAATTAAAGCAACAACAAAAAAAACTAACCGGGAAGGACATTGGTTATGAATAAAAAATAAGATTAAAAACGAGTAGGGGAATAAGTAAATAAATCTGTAAAATACTTTTTTCTCTTAAAAAAATACTTTATTTTTTGCCATATCAAAATATGGTACATTTATTTTGTCAAAAAAAAAACTAGTTATAATTTTTGACAGCTCAGAAAGAGATGCGCAGAACACAAATGTGCATTAATTTTACTATTCGTAAAACGTCGTAACAACTGAAGAATAAAACTAATGCCAAGTTTAGATTCACATAACTATATTTTAAATCAAATACTAGACTATATTATGCGCAAGTTTATTAAGTTCTTAGGGTTATATACAGAGCGGCCATAAAGGTTGACAAGGATTTCTATGTATATCTAATTCGCAATGACAGGGTTGATTGTACAATGGATTAGAAGACTATGCAATTTATTATTTATGCATATATTTAGATGTAAAGTAAACCGTGTAGGTAATGTTTTATTAAGTTTTTTAACACACAAAAATTTACTAGATCTGTTACATACTTCTTTCATCATAAGCTTAATATGTTTCAATTATGTATTTCAAGTCGTCTAACAAACGGGTTTTTAAATCTTTATGGGTTTATCGCAAGTTGATGGGTCGCTGATTAAATACAAAAGGGCCACAAGTAGAAAAATACTTTTGTTTTAAATATGCACTTGTTAATCGGTTATATTTACCAATTATTTCATGTTTGAAAACTAATAAAAACGATACTAGTTCACTTTTACATTTGTATGTTTATATGGTCAAGTATAATATAGAATAGTATAACATTAAAATCAGTTTTGAAAACGCTTTTAATCATATATAATATGCTTAAAACTAATATAAAATAACAAACCAACACGTAAAAATATTTTTCTAAACTTTAAATAACCTTTCTGTAAAAAGAAAGTTATTTTGGTTTGTGGCCCTTTTGTGTTTAATCAGAGGTCACACACCTTATGTTATCCAGCGATGTGACCCAAGATGATATTACAATAAGTAAATCATGATAAATTTGAGTATTCTACGGAGGTAACATGCATCCACCAAATCCATATTCCTTGCATACGTTTTGCTAGAACATATATCAATCTTAAATTGCAATAACGATCTCATCACACAACAATGAAGATGACACGCGTCCAATACTGATTTTACTAAACATCAGGTTCGTATAGCTTTTTTATACTAGCAACACTGAATATCATTCATTTAATTCAATCTTATTCAAAGACGCTCTATTACAGATAAGTATTTTGCAAACAATCTGAATATATTAATTATATTATTGTTCAGAGCAATTTATTTATTTTACGTGAAATTGTCTGTTATTGCTATATTTTGGTTAAAAGAAATAATATAATTCATAAATTAAGCAATATGTAGGATTATTACACTATATTAAAGCGCGTGAATGGAATAACAGTATAGTTTTAGATAATCCCTAGGCTTCTAAATTAAGATTTAAGTCTTGATAATAAACATTTTTTTAAATTCTAATATATCTGTTGCCATGATTTATCTGTCTCGCGCGATACAGTGTTCGCGCGATACAGTGTTCGCGCGATACAGTGACACAAAATCTTACACCACTGCGACAACATTACACATATCACCTCCACACACGTGCACGCATACACGCTTACACATACAGGTGGAAGGGTTTTATTTTTTCCCCTTATCAAACTGAAATAGTTTAGAATATTATCCGATACGAAATATATATAAGGGTTGTTGAGGTATGTATGCTTGGTACACATATATGTTTCAACAACTCATATATGTATGAATAGTTAGCTTAGCTTAGGTTAGCTTAGATAGGTCGCGAATTGCATGTATCAGGCAACAGCCAAAGCCGAGGTGTGCCGCGCACCCTTGAGCTAGTTGTCAAAATAAAATCGGCTGAGTGCCTTAAGCGCTCGCCTTAGTAGTCCGGTGAAGCTGTTAAGACCTTGCTTGGTCAATAGCGTAGTCAGTTCGAAAAAAAAAAAAATTTTATCTGTGGTCGCATGAAGAATTGGTTGGGGATGATACTATCGCCATCGTAGAGTGAGATTTCTCTGTCTACGATCGCCATACAATATTGCCATATTCGACTATAACCGAACAATTTACTCTGTGGCTTAGTCGTAATCTATAATTTACTCTATGGATTCGTAGTATCTTTTTAGCAGTCTATGCTCTCTAACAAGAAGTACAAAAATTAAAATACAAAACGTTAGCTGTAATAAATATTAACATTATTTTTAGTAATTAGTCATTTTAGTCCCATTCATAGGTTTTCAGAAGTTATGAGAGTGTATAAAGATTCTATGTAAGTTCATAATTTTATTTCGATTTTAATAACTGGGTATGGTTCTAAACCAAGATGGTTGTGACCTGTTGTGAAATTAACTTTATTTATCGATAACGTGAAGGAGTGTAAGGCATCCCTACGTTCCTTCAATAATGTTGCTAGCCTAGAATATTAATATATATACAATATAACTATTTTTTTCAATTGGTATCCCTCCTAAATGGCGTTGGCTAGAGTTATTTCTGCCCTCCCACCCGTACCTCATACCTAACGTTATGCCACTCATCATCGAGTTACTTGTCTGTACTTGTACGACTATTAGTCTGTGGTCATGGCAGCGCGCCATATGTCTAAGACCGTAGACAGGGAAACAAATTGACTAATAAACCGTGTAACCGGGTGTGAGATAGCGATATTTTCAATTAGTGTTGTCATTTTATTCACTTTCCTTAAAATACTGTAAATTAGGAAAAAGTTTAATTTATTGTTTTTTATTTTACTTTGACAGAATTGTAAAAGACAAATTAATGAAAAAGTAGATAATAAAATTATCATTATCATCATCATCAGCCTGTAAGAGACCCACTGCAGGGACATAAGCCTCTTCCTGATGGAAGGTATGAGCATAATCACCACGCCTGCCCACGACACATTGGCGATTCGAAACTCTGAGAAATGAATAGGCACCATAACTTTATTCGATGTCCACAGGTTCGAACCCCGGCATGTACCAACGAATTTTTCGGAATTCGCGTACATTTACTAATTTAAATTGGTAACACTATCTACAGTAATACTACAAGAACATTTCTCAGGTTCCGGTTTCGTCACGATGTTTTCCTTTAGCATCAGCCGATAGTGTTACCAATTTAAATTAGTAAATGTACGCGAATTCCGAAAAATTCGTTGGTACATGCCGGGGTTCGAACCTGCTTACATCGAATAAAGTTATGGTGCCTATTATACTTGTATTTTATTTTTATAAATGTTTTGCGGCCCCCCAATGTATTTAGTCATTTTTGTTGGCCCTGGGTCCCATCTAGTTTTGACAGCCCTACCTTAAATTAATGAATAAATAAACGTAGAAGGAAGGAATATCTAAATAAAACTATTTTGGAGTAAATAATCAACGTGTCTTTTATTCATTTCTAAATAAAATCAATTTATTAAATATATTTCTCATTCTTTGTTTTGGTTCACAGACATTTTTAGTAAAATAGTGTAGTCTTACATTTAAATATTCTACCATAATAGTTTTTGTCAATAAAAGCTCATGGTTTTCTAAAGGTAAACAATCAAAAATATTGCCGTGACTACTGAAAAAGTATTTCTTGGTACACATTTTGAAACTTTCGATCAACAAATAATTATTTACATTTTTTTGCTTTAACAAAGACCCGAATCTTATTATATTTCGTTTAAAAACCTTTTCAGTTAACAAACAAATGCTAACAACTTCAGAACTAGGGAAACATAAACCTCCCTTATCTTTTTGTTTTATTAAT
>MU158860.1:112397-127463 GCA_015888305.1 Antheraea pernyi
GCGAATCATTATAATCTGTAATTTAAATAAAATTGCGTTTGTGGTTTTAAAAAGAACTATACCATCCGAAACTTCTGAACAGATTTTGGAGAGGTTTTTACTTAGAAAGAAGTACACATGGCCTTATCTAGACTGTACTATGGAGAGTTCCCATAGAGGTCAAATTATAATTGAAGAAAAATCACACGCAATGAATTTAGGTAAAACATGCAGTTCCCGTTTTAATGACAACGTATACATTACATCTGTAATGAAAATTCAAATACTTTGAGCCTCAATCACTTCAAAACTACTGCAATAATCTGCATAGGACCTATGACCATTCGACGCACATTTTTTTACAGATCATTCTAGACTATTTAATCCGTTGACGCTTCGCCAATTTTTTAAATTAAAATATTATTTAATGCTCAACGATGTAGGCGGGTTATAAGCTAGTATTTTTTAAATATACAACAGGAAGTTCAACATGTGAAGACGCGGCCGATGAAAAAAAAAAACAATCTAAATAAGCAACAGACGTGTCCGCTTAAACAGGTTTGTAATCGGTAAAGAAAAAAAAAATCTATTTGCAACACACCCACTAGACGTGCTCGTAAGAAATAAATACAAACCGTTCGGTCGCAGACAGAATAAGATATAAAAGCACGAAAATGAGTCATCACACGTTAAATCTGGAATGGCTTCTAATGTACGTGCATGCTCTTTCCGTTAGTATATCGTATTATTTATGTTTTATGTTGTGCAAAATTATTTAATAAACTAACCGGTGTCTTTATCTTCGTTCTTTTTTTTATTGTAGCTCGGCATAGTGACTGCACTATGCTTTATGGTAAGCACACAACAATCCAAAACACAACGGTGCACACCACCACCTGCGTAAATGTCTCTACACGTTACGCTTGAAGGACCCAATTTTATAGGAAGGAGGGAACACTTCTCGGCCGGGAGATTGTTTCACAGCTTTACGGTACGACAAAGATAAAAACGTTGCGAACTTTTTAGTTCGTTCCCAGATAGGATCTACCGTAAAACTGTGGCTCCTAAGCCCAGGGTGACTAATTCGGTTGTGTAGCTCTTCAAAACACTCGCCATGATACAGACGGTAGAACACGCTCAGTGAGGATCAGACCTGCGCAACTAAAGCGGTTCTATAAACTCTGTGATATCTGCATCATTAACAACGACAAATTAATAGAAAATCGTTCGAATGGGTGCAATGTACTAATGTCTATCTAAACCCTTAGTTCCCAAAGTGGTTCAGGTGGACCCCGAGGGGTCCACGGGAGACTCGACGGGGGTTTACGTTGGCGTTACAAAAAAATAGGGGTTCACAATGCGTAAGCGGGGATCCACGAAAATGTATCTGCTTCCGATAGTGAAGAACTAAAATGTTGGCTGTTGGCTTTTAAGAAGCTCAGGGACTGTTACTTGTAAAAACTTGCATATTTCATATTCAGTATTAAAACTATTTTCTGAATATGGTAGTAATGTAGCTGCAGGGGGGTCCATCGGAACCAGCTACATTTTGAAAGTGATCTATGAGAAAAAACGTCTGGGAAACTGATCTAAACGATGTACATTCATTTTTTACCGTTATTAATAGTTTATCAATGTCATAGAAGCAACATTCGAGTCTTTATTTGTGGCGCGTAATTTTAAAACTGTGATATCCTATATATTAATTCAAAATATATATACTCTGTGGATAAATATAATCTACATTCCACGGTGTACCGACAGACCGTGATTGTTGGGGCGGCAAGGGATCGTACAATGCTAATCAACCTTGTAGCGCCGCCCCAACGGTCCGCCCGGCGGAAGGTTACCGCTGGGCTCCTACCTATAGAGAGGCAGACTGGGTACACACCAGCTGCCACCCCTCGTCCGCCAGACCTGTACAATGAGGAGATGGGTCCCCCGGCCCATCCCCTCAGGTCCGACTACGGTGGTGGGAGGAGTCGGGCAAAGCGCCGCCTTCTCTCGCCGGCCCTCTCCGCCGTCTCCTTCTGCGAGATGACCTCCTCGCAGAAGGAGGGCATCGCTCGCCAAGTCTGGTCGCTGCCTAGCATCGCCGAAACCACGCTCGGCAGCGACAGATCACACCCTACCACCGCAGCCAGAGCACGACGCTGTCTCTCCCACGCAGTGTGCTGCGCGGTGTCCTCGTCAGCGCCGCACTCATGGCATGAGAGCGATCCGGTGCAGGTACCACCCGAAACAACCGTGTTCGGTGAGCACCTGCACCAGTCTGAACGTCAGGGAACCCCAACCTCTCCCGATCCATTCTAGCAGAACCGGGTGGACGGCGTCTACGGTATACCGCGCGTCCGCCAGGTCCCGCATCCATCTCTCGACGGCGTCCTCTCTAAGCCGCCGTCTCCTCTCCTCTATCTCCCTGGGAGCCGGAGGCTCCCCACGTCGTTTCCTCTCCGCCGTGAATTCATACACGGCGGCGAGAACTCCTGCCTCCAGCTCCCAGGGTAGGGAGCCGGCAAGCGTGAAGGCCGCCGCTGAGGACACCGTGCGGTAAGCCCGGATCACCCTCAGTGCCACCGTGCGCTGCGCTCTACGGAGTGCGCGCACGTTAGCGGCACTGAGGGCGTCGGCTCACAACGGGACCCCGTAGGCGGCCATCGCTCGCACGACTCCCATGTAGAGTCGGCGGCGCCCAGCACTCGGCCCCCATATATTGGGGAGCAATCGGCCAAGCGCCACCGCCGCCCCAGCAATTCGCGGTCCGAGCCCCGCGAAATGGGGCTCGAACCTCCAGCGCCCTTTCAGGGTGAGGCCCAGGTACTTCATTTGGGTTCTCATCCTGATCCGGGCGCCATTATGTGGGCCCCAGGCGGTCGCCCTCGCCGAGGCCCGTGAAACAATAGGGCCTCGGTCTTCTCGAGGGCCACCCTGTGAGGCCCAACCTCCTTATGCGCCTGACCACGAGGGTTGTGGCCATCTTGGCCAAGCGCACCATTTGTCCCCATTCTTCCCCCCGGGCTACGACCAGGGTGTCATCCGCGTAACAGATGAGGCGCGCTCCGTGTGGGAGCGCACCGCGGAGCACCTAGTCGTTCCACAGGAGCGGCCCCAAGACCGACCCCTGTGGAACCCCTCTCCTTGTTGCGCGTCGGACCATCCGCCTGTTGCCATCCACGTAGGCAACCTCCCTATCTTCGAGATACGCCTACATCAGCCGCCGCAGCTACGGGGGCACTCCGAAGTACCGGAGTGCCTCCCATATAACTCCGTGCGGCAGACTGTTGAAGGCGTTGGCGATGTCCAGGGACACCGCCAAAACCCTCTCCCCCTGAGAGGTCGCCTCCGTGGACAGCGACTTCAGAAGGCACAGGGCGTCCACAGTAGAACGCCCTGTCCGGAAGCCGAACTGCGCGTTCGCTAAATTCGGCCCCACACTATTCAGGTGCTGGACGACCCGGAAGGAGACGATTCTCTCCAACACCTTTCCGGCGTCGTCCAACAGGACGAGAGGCCGATATGCAGACGCGCAGTCCGGAGGACGGCCCTCCTTCGCCACCAGGCAGAGCCGTCCAAGCTTCCAGGGCCTCGGGAACTGTCCGATCGAGAGACACCGGTCGAACAGATCCCGAAGCCACCCCTCTAGATGGCCCAGCGCTAGACCGAGCACCCGACCCGGGACCCCATCAGGGCCAGGTGCCCTCCGCCGATGGAGCAGGCGTTCTACGGCCCTCCCCATCTCCTCCTCCGTTATTGGGGGAGGACTGTCGAATACCTCCTCTACTTCCGCCCGAAGCGGAGGCATAGGAGGAGCTGGTAGCAGCGGAGGGTCAGGGAATAATTCTCCCACGACCCTTGCCACCACCTCCGGCCGGAGGGTCTCCGTCACTGGGGACGCCCAGGACCCTAACTTCTTCCGTACGATCCGGTACGGGCGGCCCCAAGGATCCTCCTCCAGCGTTTGGAGCAACTCCTCCCATGCCGCTTCTTTTGCCCGGCTGATGGCCGCCTGTAGGGCCTTCCTACATTCCCTATAGCTGCCATACAGCCGGGCCTCCACCTCTGGGTCTCGATGTCGCCTCCGGCGGCTGCGCCCAAATAGCCGCCGTGCCGCGGAGCAGGCCGCACGAAGATCGGCAATCTCTGGCGACCACCAGTACACCGGACGTTTGTTTGTGAGGGCATCACGGAGGCGGGCTGCGGACGCGTCGACATCCTCCTCTGTAGGGGTGGGCATGGCCCACGCCTGGGCGATGCCCGCCTCTTCCGCTAATTCCCGGTTCAGGCGGCTCACCGTCCAGCTGGGGAACTTCGTGACGCTACGGAGCCGTCCCGATCCCCAGCCCACTGCGGCTGGGAGGGAACGTAATAAGCTTCCGCGGGACCGCGAGCCCGATTCCCCACTGCATCACTGACTGCATCAACAGACCCTGTGTAGCGGCACAGTGGTTCAAGTTACTCTGGAGAAAGTTGCAATGGCGTGATTCATCATTGATCCATTGCAACTTCCTCCTGCCTGGCGGCTGCAGCCTTCGGCCCTGTCCCCGCTACCGGGGAGCCCCTGCCTTTAGGTCCTGGGGGGCCTGCAGCTGCGGCTCCCCATGACATGCCCAGAGGGCTTCCCGGCATCAGCACATACGGTGCAGCGGGCCGCCTCCGCTTTGCACTCGGTAGTTTTATGGCCCGCAGCGCCGCACCGATAGCACGCGTCGCCCCTGTTGGACGAGGAGGGGCACATGGGGCGGGTGTGCCCCAAGCTCATGCACTTATAGCAGCGCATGGGCTTCTCGTCCAGCAGCTGCACGCGCACGGTGCTCCACCCGACCAGGAGCTTGGAAATCCTTACGGAAACCCACTCGAGCCGGGCAGCTGCAGGTGGGGTATGTCCGAGTTGCACGGACTAAAACCCCATGGTGTCTTCTCACACCTATTGGCCGGGCAGCAGGAGCTGCCGACTGGCACTGCGTCTAATCCCCGGCAGGTGCCAGCCCCCTTTCAGGGCCTCTTCGCGTTCCGAGGGGTCAGGATCGTAGACCCCTCAGGGGAGTGCGAGGGTTGCCTTCTCCAACGAACGTGGGAGTTGCATCGGCACAATGCGCCTCAACCACACGGGCCTGT
Source organism: Antheraea pernyi (assembly GCA_015888305.1). Taxonomy (NCBI): domain Eukaryota; kingdom Metazoa; phylum Arthropoda; class Insecta; order Lepidoptera; family Saturniidae; genus Antheraea; species Antheraea pernyi. The sequence continues at coordinate 117,492 of MU158860.1, forward strand.
GCAGAAATTTCGCCAGGGCGACGGACGTACCCGCGTCCGTCGCCCGCAGGCCCTCTTTACGGCGACCTCAGGTCATTACTGACCTTGCGCCGCCGTGATCGTCGACCGCGGGAGGGGAGCGGGCTGGTCTGCTCCCTCTCCCTTTCCGCCGCCTCCTTTGCGAGCATAACCGCCTCGCAGTAGGAGGCGACGGAGCTCCATCCGGTCTCGCTCCCGACCATCCTATGGATGACGGTCGGGAGCGAGAGATCGGGTCCTATGGCCGCGATGAGCTCACGGCGTGGCATGTCCCAGGCGGAACACTCGGCAAAGGTGTGCTGCGCGGTGTCTTCCACGCAGCCACAATGGTGACACCCTGGCAACGGCTCCTGGCCTATGCGACACAGGTAGCTCCCGAAGCAACCGTGCCCCGAGAGCACCTGTGTCAGCCGGAAGCACAGGGTGCCATGCTTCCTGGACAGCCATTCAGCGAGGACCGGCCGAATGGCCTCTACTATCGCCACGCCGGAATTCGGTCACTCCAGCCGTTGGGTCCACCGTTGGACCACCAGGACCTGGAGGAGCTGGATTCTCAGTGCCTCGATCTCCCGAGGCGCGAGTCTACGTCCCAGCTCCGGCGCCTCCACGCGTCGTTGATAGAGTGACGCGTAGGCTCTCGCTTCCAGGTCCCATGGTGGGGATCCGGCCATCAAGGAGGCGGCTTCATAGGATACCGTGCGGTACCCGCGAATGGCCCGAATAGCCAACGCCCTCTGCGGCTTTCGCAATTGGGCGACACTGTTGGCCGTCAGGCCATACGCCCACGCGGGGGCCCCATATAGGGCCATGGACCGCACGGTTCCTAGATACAGATTCCGGCAGGTGGAATTGGGTCGCCTCAAGTTAGGCAGGAGGTGGGCGAGCGCGACCGCTGTGCCCATTAGACGGGGGACCAGCTGCCGGAAGTGTTCTTTGAAGGTCCATCGGCTATTGAGTAGCAGACCGAGGTATTTTAACCTCGACCCGACGTCGATGGACACGCCTCCCACGACGATCTGAGACGCTCTAGGTGGTGCTTTCCGTGGCCCGTGCAAGAACAGGGCCTCGGTCTTATTGAGCGCCACCTGCAGTCCCAGCCGCCGGATCCTCCCAACGATCTGAGCGACTCCTGCGGTCGCCAGGATCGCGGCCTCGCGGTGCGTCTTCCCCCGGGCTGTCACCAACGTGTCGTCAGCGTAGCACGTCACGTTGATGCCACGGAGGAGCGCACCGCGCAACACCCAATCGTATCCGATGTTCCACAAGAGGGGGCCCAGGACAGACCCCTGTGGAACACCGGATACCACCTCTCGCCTGACGATCTCCCCTCCCTGACCCGGGAAGCTGATGTACCTTTCTGATAGGTACGCCCCGACTATGCGGCGGAGGTAGCAGGGCACTCCATGGTAACGGAGTGCCTGTCTGATTGTGGCCCAGGGCAAGGTGTTGAACGCGTTGGCGATGTCGAGGGACACCGCCAAGACCACCTCGCCCCGGGCGATTGCTTCCTCCGCCAGGATTTTTACCCGTATCACCGCGTCCATCGTGGAGCGCCCTTGACGGAAACCAAACTGGTTGTCCGACAGGTCCGGCCCAACTCCTGTCAAGTGCCGGACGAGAGTCGGCCGGTTCTCTGACGGGGGTCGCACTGGAGACTGATCTCCCATCAGCCATGCATCCTCTCGCGGTTCGCCGCCGTTTAGGATTAGGATATTTTTTATTAAAGTTGTCTTCCTCGCGGTGCGGGCAGTTAAGCCAAGACCCTCGGTCCCATTTGGAGCCGCGAGACATGACCACGACACTCCAAATGGGATTACGAGATCGGCGGTGGGGGATAAGGCAAAGTGCCCTACCTACCCATCCGACGGCAGTGCGAGTGCAGGCCGGACCCGCCAGCACTCCATCATCCGCCTCCTCTGCTATTCAGAGGAGTGCTAGACAAGGCGCTCTCCCCCTACCAGAGATTAGCCGCCGACCGAAAAACAGTCGACGTTGCCCGGGGTGCGCCACGTGGAGGCTCTCTGGCATCGCACCCCTGCCGGTCTCTCTACCTGGGGGTGATAAGGTCCATGGCGCTGTATGGAGCCCCAGTCTGGCACGAAGCCCTGACGGTTGTCAACTCTGCCGTCCTGCGGAAGCTTTACAGGATTATGGCCGTCAGGGTGATACGTACGAGGTACGATACGATATACGAGTGCGGCGAAATGGGAGCGTGGGGCATTCTCGTGAGAAGCATCGGCCCATTCATATCGAGTGTGGTATATAGCTTTGTTCAGTAGTGTGTTGCTAAATCGGCTGATTGAGGTTAAAATGTTCATTATAATTTTTGATCTTTGATTAATTTCCAGGTACTTAAACCGACTGTCGATGTCATTGTCAAAGAAAGAAGAATATATTACTCAAAATTGCGAGAAATAGAAAAGATTTGCGAAAAAACGGAAGAAAAGAATGCTTCAATTGTGAAGATATTGAATATATTATATGCCATTGAGGTAATATTGTTTATATACACACATTTTACCAATACTTAAACGCATGATAATATACTGAAAACATTTTTATATGTAGTAGAACCTATAGTCCATTCATTTTACCGTGAGACAAAATATAAACAAAAAACCATAGGTTCTAAAACTGTTTTTTTACATAAATATTATACTATTAAGCACTCACGGCTTTGTGCGCGTTTGTTATAATTAACTACTCTATAACAATATAATTTACTTTGTCATTAGGGGGTAAAATATATTTTCCTGTGGTAAAGAATTTTCAGAAGCAGATCAGTAGTTTCCAATATCACTTACTACAAACATATTTACAAATAGATTAGTACAATTAGATTAAGGATTTAAAATACATTTGATACATGACAAAATACATGTGATTTTAAACACATAGCCGATGATGGTAACAAGCTAAACCCAGAAGGCAACTAGCTCTATTAGTAGGTGCATAGAGAAAGATTTTGAACTATAACCAATCAATTCATTCAATGATAATACCACTAAGCTTCAGAACATCACTGTAGATATAACATATCAATCACGATTAAATAATAACAAAGACATTGCTTTATAAATTTATTTATTCAGAAAAGTCTGAAGACTTAGATTATCACCAACTCTTGTCTATAGAACTTGGCTGAACCATTTTTCAAAATTATATGCATCCAACTCAGAGTGATAGTCGGTATCAGCTTTCTTTGCCTCGAAAATTAATTCACCACCTTCTAAGATGCCTGAGTTAGATCCTGTAAAATAAAACATTTATATTTGAATCACCCATATATCTAAAGTAATATAATTTGAGATTATGTTATGTATGTTTTTTTTAAATGTAAACAAAGTGTTCAGAGTGTTAAATTATTAAAATTGTGTTTTCTTCAACACACTAACAGAGAAATCTAAATATCATTTAATGGATATTGTTATATGCTATAATTCATAACTATACTATGCTATGTTATGCTATACTACGTTTCATAAGTAACTCAAGCAAGTTCATGGGCCAAAGCTGACTTCTCCTGGAAATAGTTTAACCTGCAAGAATAATCAAACTAAACAAAAGCCATTAGCCATTATATCCTGTGACAATTTGTATTTTATAACATTCCATGTTTTATTATATATTATAATTACCAGGAGTCCTCCGCGGCTCCGCACGAGTTTTTTAAAATGTATTAAATAACTATGGTGTCATAGTTACAAATGTTTTTGAAAAAGCATTTCTTTAATTTACACACCTACTTACAATCTTACATTACGCCATCTACTGTAACATGCAACGTGTACATTAGATATGTGAATACGAATAGTATATTGAATGAGCTACTATGTACCATCCTCACACATTTTTATTTTTTTATTTTTAACGCCCTCGCACAGTCCTTTGGGGGTAAAATATCATAAAATTAGTTTTTAGTAAATTCAAACATACCAAAAAATATTCTGGTCAATTTTCTAAGTTTTAAATCTACAGATTAAAAGATACAATTTTTTTTAATTTTTAACACCCCCGCACTTCTCTCTTGGAGTTGCATATCCTACAATTAGTTCTTGATAAATTCAACCATACCAAAAAAATATTCTGGTCAAGTTTCTAAGTTTTAAATCTACAGATTTTAATCTGTAGATACAAATTTTAAATATTTTTACCCCCCCGCACAACTCTCTTAGGGTTGAATATCATAAAATTATTTCTTAGTAAATTCAAACATACCATAAGAAATATTCTGGCCAAGTTTCAGAGTTTCAAAAGCTATAGATTGGAAAAATCATTTTTTTTTATTTTTAACGCCCCCGCACAATCCTCTTTGGATTAAATATAATAAAATTAGTTCTTAGTAAATTCAAACATGCCAAAAGAAATATTCTGGCTAAGTTTCAGAGTTCCAAAAGCTATAGATAGGATTTTTTTTTTTTTTTAATTTTTAATGCCTCTGCACAGCCCTCTGTGGGTGAAACATCATGAAATTAGTTCTTAGTAAACTCAAAGATGCTAAAAAAAAAATGTTTTGGTCAAGTTTCAGAGTTATAAAAGCTATAGATTGGAAGATAAATTTGGGGGTGTGTTAGATTATTCCCAATGGACTGTATTTTCTTTGTAATAATAGTCTTTTACTGGTTTTTTAATATTATAATGAAACAAAACTAGGAAAGTGTACTGAGATGTTCACAGGTGTAGACGCAGACACAAAGAGAATTACCACAGAGTAAAAACATACTTATTTAGTTTATCATATACTATTTAAATAGCATAGCTAATAAACAAACTGTTACATTATATATATAAATCTCCAACAGGGTGGAATATCATAAAATTATTTGTTAGTAAATTCAAACATCCAAATATGTTAGAAAGTTTAATATATTTAATTTTTAATATATTTGACCTTAGAGAATAAAGTTGTGAACTTGTATGAGCTAAATTACCTATATGAAGTATTATCAGTCTTTTCCACTAGGATTTGTTAAGCCATTTGGTAAACCTTCACTGTGAGCCTCTTTTGAGGACTTATTAGATTTATTTTCCCAGACTTTATTCAGAGTGTGTCCTGAAAGAAATTTATACAAATAATTGTAAATTTAACTAAAGTAAATTTATAAATGTATAATAAATTAAATAATATTGTTTTTAATTTTTGAAACATAATAGTAATTATCAACTCTAATGCTAAGTTTATATGAAAGTTTTTGATATAAAAACATTTCTGCAATGAGCCTAGTAATTAGTAGTTACATTAATAGTTGTTATAGATAGTATTAATATTAGTGTTAATATTGAGAGACAATTTAATTTAATATAAACGTCATAACTTTACATGTTTCACTAAGATGACTAATGCTAAAACCACTTGTATATTTAACTAACCGTCATTAAGTCATGTCTCATCCAAATAATAAATTTTCTTCCCCTCGTTCCTTAACTTTGAAATAGTTTTTAAATGTTGTATTGTACATAATACAATATCTTCCGGGTCAATTATTGCACCTTTGCGAGAATGTTTGATGTATTTAAATTGCAATGTGAACAATAAGGAAAGAAGGTTGTCCTCTTAAAATTAAGTAACATGTCGTGCTTCCAAAACCTTATCTATAGGAGGCAGTTCATTATTAAACTAAAACATGCGTACTTTTCGATGTATTGCACCCATATCAATGTCATCCATACGTTCAACTATAGAGCGCCTTGGTAAGCGTTGTAGAGGTGGTTGTAGACAGTCCAGTTCTTTTTTTTATGTATCTGTTTCTTTAAAATCTGTATACGTAAGCTCGCGATATACCTGTCATATCACCAGTTTTACTTATATCATTTTTATACACGTAAAAATTTTTAGGCCAACTCTCTTCCACGTATTTATGGACAATAATAATAACCTTCTCTGTAGAAACCAACGATATATTTTTCGAATGTATTTTTTTTCGGCGAATAAAAAGTACAATAGTTAGTCGGTCCAGGTAAATCCATGATTTTAACCACGAATACGTAAATAATAACAGAAAACTATAACAACACATGATAAAAAGAAACAACTAACAAAGCTTAATATAGAATAACAAGAATATTTAATAAAATGTAGTGAAAACAATGTACAACCGTGTCAACAATAAAGACGAATAACAATGTCGGATATAATCCGACTAAACACAAAAAGTGATATTTCACTGTTTGCGTCAACGGTACATTATTATTTGGTAGGGTTGAAAAGTAATAGATATTTGACGATTTGTAGGTCTTTTAAGTGTAACGATTACACTTATAAACTGAAAATATGCTTAAAAATTGTTTAAAGCAATTTTAATACTTTTAATAGTTTGCGTACATTGATTTCAATATTTTTCGTCTGACATTACAGTGCTGATTTTTTTAATAAACATTCCGGCAAATACTATTTATTTTTATTTCACATTTTATTAGTAGCAATCGTGACCTTAAAAGAACCTTTTTAATGGTTGGTTTACATTTTGTCTCAGCCTTCGATGAATACGGTATAGATACCTATATGATCAAATATGACCTATATACGTTTAGACTTATAAAGGGTTTTGACTTGGTTATGAATAGTTTTGGGGGTATATATTTGCCTTGCAGAAGTTTATGTTCTACCTTAATTCATTTTTAATTACAGATGTGAAATAAATATTATTTAAAAAAAATCCAGGAAAGTATGTGTATGTAATAAATTTAAATGTCGGGTTAAAGGATGTCAAGATGGCGATATAATAATATCGTTATATTTCTATATAGAATAATAATTAATTACTATTCTAAATACTAATTCAGACTATTTGGAACAGTGGGTAACTATAATTAATTGAGTTACAAATAATAACTAATTCGTTTGCACAAATGAATTATTCAGAGTCTAGGATAAACAACTAGCACTGTACAACATGTGTACCGCATCACGCCAGAGCCAAGACTGCCCTAGCGGCGGCGGCGGGTTTCTTCTCGCACACCTCCTGTGGGGCGCGCGGGGGGACCGCATCATGGCTACCCCTCTGGCGGTAGCTTCATTCGACCCCCGTTTTGACGGGGGTGTCTTCTTGTTTGGGGTATGCTTTCATGCATAACCCCGGGGTCGTCTCGTGGCATGACCAGTCGTCCGTGGCTTCTTAGAACGCCTTAGGCATTAATATGGTTTTAGTGACTTATTTATTGGCGTCTATTTTGTTGAGAGCTTGCAGGGCTCTCAGGAACTTCTCTATCGCTTCGGGGGTGCCTGCGGCTGCCAGGGTCTTCAGAAACGCGTTGTGGACTATCTGAGTGGAGTCCCTTGCCGGCTTAGGCTGCTGGGAAGCCACGGCCGCTTCGTGGGTTTTCTTAGGCTGATTGTTCTTATTTTTCTTCTTGTTATTATGGTTTCTCGGGATGGGATTGTTGGCGGGGGCCATGAGGCTCGCGCCCGTCGACGTCTCGACCATCTGTGGTGCTATGCTACCGTACTGCTCCCGTGAAAGCACGGCAAACAAATCCACATTATCTATTACAGTATTAGGTAGGATTGGTATAGGATAGTTTTTTGAATAAGATACTTTCGAAAGTATATAATGCAGATTAGACAAAACACTCGGTCGACTGACGAATTTCTTAATTATGATTTGAATTATATTGTTACTATAAGTTATATCAACGAACAAGTTATATCACAAAATATCTTATATTGCGATATATCATTACATAGTATAAAATAAAGTTTTAAAACCCCTACCGCGTCTGTCTGTTCGCGATAAACTCAAAAACTACTGAACGAATCTTCATGCGGGTTTTACCAATGGATAAAGTGATTCATGAGGAACGTTTTGGTATATAATTTGTCCAGATTTTTTTTATAATTGGGGCGGGACAACGTCTGCCGGGCCAGCTAGTAATGCATAAATATCCTAATGAATATTGTTTCTTATTATAATCTCCCTATCAACAGTGTAGCAATTCTCCGTGAATGAATGGTATGCGCTTCCAGTCAAACGCGATATGATTACAAATCGATTATAGCTGTTTGTCGCAAATAATTAATTGACATAAAAAAAAACAAATGAATCTTTTATGAAAGTTGGTTGCTTCTGACGCGAAACGTCTAATGGCGCTGTAGGGGGTTAAATTGATTTTAACTTAATTGTCGGATTTATTTTAAATCTCATTTTCTAAACTTATTCGTCTTGAATAATTTTATAATGGGGTAGGATTACATTACAGTACATTGTATTGATATATAGTTGAATAGGGAAGTGGTTGTTATGTCAACATACTGACAACTTCGTCTGCACCAAATCGATTATCACCGGTTTCAATTGTATTTTTAAAAGCGAAAATGTTTATTAAACTCCCTTCCTCTCCTTTTCACAACTGAACCACGCGCACTGGTCTTCGGAGCCACAGTTTTACTGTATCTCCTATCTGAGCACGAACTAAAAAGTTCGCTACATTTTATTTTTGCCGTACCGTGAAGCTGTGGAACAATCTCCCGGTTAGTGTGTTCGCTCCTTCCTATAACATGGGGTCCTTCAAGCGTAACGTGAAGAGACATTTACGCTGGCAGGCATAAAGACGACCACCAGAGGAGTATCTCTCGGTGGTCGCCGTTCTTTTCAGATTGTACTGTGTTTTCCATCAGGCATAGTGCAGTCACTTTGCCGTGATACAATAAAAAAAAAGTAATGTTCACGCAGCAATTTGTCAAACTTCATAGATTGAAAACTTCAACAAAATCGCTTACAAGTATAATTGATCTGTTATCAGCATACTGAATCTGTTAACCGCAAAAAAAAAAACAGATTTTATAAAAACTCGTAATATTTCTGTGGTGTGTATCAAATTATATCTGACAATAGAACCCAGGTAGTTCTTTAATATACCTCTGTAACACGAGTAGTGAGTACATAATGATACCATTGAAAATAAACTCTGAATGAATTTTATATTAATTTTATGTCAGAATATTTTGGAATTAAAAAAATGTTATACTTATATTTTGTCTACCAGGGTCTGTATTGTTTACGTTAGATATATGATAAAATATTTATGCTAGACTGGATGGAATAGAAGAGAGAAAATTAAATGCTAAGCTCTATTACAAATACAAACTATGAATGAAGAATATGCATTTGCATATTGCATTTGAATGAAGAAGGCGTTACTTTGCAGAAGCCCATCATTAAATATTATAGTGGACGTAACTTTGCACTTCCGCCTGAAATTCCGGAAGAATTCCATGCGGAAGTGCAAAGTAACGTCCACTATAATATGAAATTCCGGAAGAATTTCAGACGGATTTGCGAAGTAACGTCCACTATAGTATTTAGACACTATGGTAGTTTTATGGAAGCATATTGACGGCCACTGTTACTGCTACATTTGATGCAGTAGTGGTGGTTGACTGGTAGCCCAGGTAAACATTATCGGCTGATGTTGAAGAAATATAAACTTGAGAAATGTCTACGTCGTATCACTTTATGTGGCAAAAATATAAAACAGTGGAATTCGTCAATATGCTGTGAGCGGGTACGGTGACTATGACCGTACCATCTCGGTTCTTTTAGCTCAGCAATAGGACTCTTACAGGTTGACGTTAGTGTTATTATTCACCAGTAAAGATTTTTTTTTAATGGTAGCACGGCAAAATGACTGCACTGTGCCTGATGGTAAGCACAGTACAATTCAAAAACAACGGCGACCACCGAGTGATATACTATCCATCGCCGGTCGCGGCTGTCATGCCGGCCTGCGAAAAGCTGGATATGCACAGGCTGATCCCGAAACGCGACTCGCAAAAGCGAATCACTATGACGGGCTTTTTCGCCATATACATGGTGGTTGCGACCCAGTCAGGCTGTAAAACCCTACCACCCCGCTTTCACCATTGCCTCGTTCGTTATTCAGCTGGGTGCACCACGTGCAGGTGAGGTTGGCTTGAGTGGCTCAAGTGTTAGATGTTATTCGACACCCCTTACACCC
>MU158860.1:140165-154339 GCA_015888305.1 Antheraea pernyi
AGCAAGTTTAGTTATATATTTCATAGTAAGTAAAATAAGTATGTAATTTTGAGAACTTAATCATGGTTCCTTGACACTTATCTTTAAATCATTGTTCATTCAGCTTATATTTAATATTTCTATTAATTTAATTATAAGTTTTGATAAACTTGGTATTTTAAATATTGTTAAGAAACTTTACAAAATAAACACAATAATCAATTCTGTTGTTTTATTTCAGTATTTTTTAATTATAACATAGTTTTATATTAAAATTCTGATTATTCTATATAAGGTACTCTTGTTTTATGCAATTAACGGATTAAGAATAATTATTATATAGAAATAACACTTATAGGGTTAGAAATAATCTTCAGTTTGTATTAATGTATTTTTTGGTATAATCACAAATCATAGTTACACAATGTCAATAATAATGTATGTTGGTGTGATTTTTTTTTTCGAAATGAATATCACTTCACTTTACATATCCTTATGAACAGAAAATAGTATCTCAGTGATAAATTATCTAGTATAAAGTGTTTAGTAATCTTTTTATGGGTGTCATTGTAAACGCCTAATATAGGTCTATAAAAGTATACATATAGGTATATAAAGGCAAATATATGTACCTATACGTATGTAGGTATACTATTATTAGTGCGTTTCATCATGGATAGATGGCGTATTTTAACTGCTGTATGATTTTAGCCGTGAGAGGGCTCTCTTTTACTATATTATTATTATACTCTTTGCTCTAATAGGACAGGCGAAGGAATTAATCCATACTGCCAATTCTGAAGTTGTCAATATAGGTAGTTCTTAGGTATTCTTTGACGTAAAAAAAAACAAACCAACTTTTGTACAAGAGTAGTAACTAATGACGTATAAAAATGTACATAATCGGTTTCAATAATAGTTTTCAATGTATTATTTAATTTTTATTTAGATTGTCAACATTTCATTGATACTTAATAATACTATAAGGAATTACGAGAATCTTCCAAAAGATTTCTAGATCTGATTTAACAAATTAAAAAAACAATGCACAGCCTCCGGTGTTTTCAACTTAACAGTGCCAATATTCTTGATTTTCGCTTTGGGTAAGTTAATTTCACATAGATCGAAAGCAATGATATTCAGACTACTCATACTGAATATCTGGTGCTGTAACATCTTATAAGCTAAGTATACGAGCTGCGCAGGTTCCGTTTCTTCATTTTTCATTCTGCAAAATAAAATATGGTTATGTAGATCTCATTTAAAATAAATAAAAAGATATCAACATATTTTATCAGTAAATAACAATGCAGCGTCGGAATGAGTGGAATCCAATCCTGGAGTTACTCTACCCCAGGGTATGGTGGTAGAGCCACGCTGAAACTATTACTGGTTTCAGCATAAATGGGTCGGCTCGCCCGCGGTACTACCACCCTCTCATAGAAAACCGACGTGACGTAACAGTGTTTGCATTGTTGCGTTTCGTTCGGTCAGTGAGAGCGCCGGAGGCCTATCTCCCCTCCTCTTTCCTCTCCCTCCCCTAACCCTTCCCCCAAAGGGTGGCAACGCACTTGCGTCTCCTCTGGTGTTGTTAGTGTCCATGGATGGTGGTGATCACTTAACATCAGGTGACCCACCTGTTCGTTTGCCACCTATAACATAAAAAAAATATATATATAATTTTAGAGCATCCAAATTGTAAATAAGTAAGTATTAAACTTGTTCTATAGTCGGCCTCATCTTTACTTGACAGCAAGTAAAGTGGAAAGCAAGCTAATACCTATAATCAATGATATTATAACTAAAAAGCTGATTAATTTTTAGTGTTAAGAATCACAAAAAATCGGCAAACAATAATAACCTATTTTATTGTTATTTTATTGTTGGTGCTTGAGTAATATTTGAATTTGATGTTCTATAGGAAACAATAACTAAAAATAGTTATTGTTAGAACCCGTGCCTAAGGATATCGATGACATGTCGGAAGTTGTTTTTATTACGTGATACGTGAGATAACTTCTCGAGTTTGTAAATGCTAATGATGATATCGTTTAGAATGTGAATTGTCTTTGGTAATAATAATATAAAATCGGTAGAAGCGTGTTGTGTATGCGCGGCTGCGTTTAGTCACGGCACACTTCCGATGCTTCGTAGCTGATCGACTGTGTTAAGTAATATGGTTATAAAAATCTGTAGCATTAATAATTTATAACAAGTTAATTTTGTACTAGCCGTGACCGCGACTTCGTCTGAGCGGAACGTTATGTAAAAAACAATGATTAATAAAATCGTCTGAATGTATTAAGTCCATTTACTTATCTACTTTTCTCTTGTACTTACGTCACGGCGTCATTAAACTTACAATAACTTTTGTTAGAGTGAACCGATTTTAATAAAACAAAGAAATGCGTGTTCATACAAACAGACAGACAGACAGACAAATCTAAAAATTATTGAAATGTATTCTATTACTTATTCCTAGACACCTGCAACAATTTTTTTTTCACCAAAATCGAAAAAGTACAGACTCGTTAGATGTTAGATGTACATTGTTATTATATGTATAGATAGATAGATAGACTAGGAAATACCGCGATATCATATACATACTAATTGCAGTAAACAAATAATAATATAACTTATCTTCAATTAAGCGATGATGGTGTAATTGATAGCGTATTCGGACACCGCGTCGTTTGACGTATGGCGGTAAGGCTTGGTAATGAATTTTTTTAGTCCGCCTGACTAGCTATCAAGTTGAAGATCTGTCGCAAAACACCTGGTGTTGTGTTCCGGCAGCTGCATTTGAGAGCCAGTTCCCTTTAAGTTTATCGTGTTTACTATGTTAGGCCACATCGTCATTTAACGTCAGATGAGATTGTGGGGTGTAAGGGGTGTCGAATAACATCTAAGACTTGAGACATCCAAGCCAACCTCACCTGCACGTGGTGCACGCTGCTGAATAACGAACGAGGCAATGGCGAAAGCGGGGTGGTAGGGTTTTACAGCCTGACTGGGTCGCAACCACCATGTATATGGCGAAAAAGCCCGTCATAGTGATTCGCTTCTGCGAGTCGCGTTTCGGGATCAGCCTGTGCATATCCAGCCTTTCGCAGGCCGGCATGACAGCGGCGACCGGCGATGTACAGTGTGTCACTCGGTGGTCGCCATTGTTTTTGGATTGTACTGTGCTTACCATCAGGCACAGAGCAGTCATTTTGCTGTGGTACAATAAAAAAAAAATGGAGACCTTTTTTGTCATAGGAGGCAAACGAACAAGTGTGTCACCTGATAGTAAGTGATCACCGCCGTCCATAGACACTAGCAACATCAGGGGAGTCTGTGGGTCGGGTGGTACTACCTCGCTACCCCGGGCGAGCCGACCCGTTCATGCTAAACCAGTAATAGTGTCAGCGTGGTTCTATCACCTTTAAGCTTAAATAGCAATTAGAGTATAAATTTACGAAGAACATCGACGTGCTGCACTCGATATTAGACGCAATGAATTGAAAGCCCGACCACCAGCGGCAATCAATTATACTTACGAGAATGGTGTTCTCACTTGTGCACAAAGTGCGCGGAAAAAATCGGGAAAAATTGGTTATATTAGTTATATGAAGAACTTCGAAGGTAAAGTAGTCGCATTGGCCGAAAACGGTCAGAAGCATACATATGTGGGAAAAAAATAGAGCTGTGGATTTCGATTTTTTTTTATATATCATAGGAGGCAAACGGACTGGTGGGTCACCTGATGTTAGGTGATCACCACCGTCCACACTTGCAACACCAGGGGAGTCGCAAGTGCACTACCAGCCTGTTTTGGAGGTGGAGAGGAAGGGAATGGGAAGAGGAGAGGAAGGGAATGGGAAAGGGAGAGGAGGAAAGGGAAGGGAAATGGGCCTCCGGCGTTCTCACTGACCGAACGAAACGCAGCAATGTAAGCATTGTTACTTCACGTGGGTGTTTCTGTGGGTCGGGTGGTACTACCCCGGTCGAGCCGACCCATTCATGCTGAAACCAGTAAACCTGAGTCAATGAGTTTAAAATCGCCACGTCGGGCGCTGACGTGATGATTTTGCCTATCTTTCTCTCGGGAAGATGCCTTAAAGATTGAGAGGTGAGATTCTTAAATGCTGACTATTATTATATTATACAACGTATATTTCTATATCTTACGGGATATAATAAAGACAGAAGTATAATATAGTTCAATGAGAGTTAGGACCATATTTAATGCACCGTGTTTGTTCATTAAGCATTGTATACAATATAATGGAACGAAAATGTAAGTTCTAACAAACGAATGCTATCAAGATAATATCAGACGAATGAGTGAGATTCAACCATTGTTTTGTTGAACGTCTAAAGAGATCATCGCGTGATCCTGATTCTTATGTTACTTTCATACAAATGTTGAGTAATATACTAAAATGATTTATTTTCTTGTGCTATAAAATAATATATAGTTATTCCTTGGACGACTATATTTTTAATCATGTTCTTAGGGATAAAAGAATAACTTACTAGCTTTTGCTTGCGGCTTCGCTCGTGTTCATGCAGGTTTGGTGTATAACCTCGAGAATAGAACGGTTTTCCGGGATCTAAGGTACCCTATATCGTTCTTTGTACTTCTGATACATTGTATGCATAATTTTATGTAGGTCAGTTGAGTAGATGAGGTGTGAAATCGTAAAAAGAAATATACGAGCTCACTTTCACATTTATAATAAATATCACTAAGGATTTATATACAATTCATCTTTGGGTGTGTAAGGGGTGTCGAATAACATCTAAGACTTCAGACACTCAAGTGAACTGTCAACTTAGACACGTGCTAGAGTATATTTAAATTTAAATAATGTCCATCTGTCAACAAGGTTAAGACACTCGTTTGTAGTCTAACTTTTTTGAAGTAAAAGTTCGACGTGTATTTAACTTTTTTGTAAAAACACGGTATATGTGTAAACTTGAATGTTATATGATCTGACAGTGGTTGGCACTCCTCTCCAAGGAATGCGGTTTTATTTATTTTTATTATTTTAATTAAACAAAACACTTTTTGTTACAGTAAGACATAAATTATGGTCAATCAATTCCAGGAGGAAGTGTAAATTAAGGTGCACTATAATATTTAATTATGGATTTCCGCAGAGTAACACCTTTAACCAAATAACTCAACAGGAACCTTTTGTCGCAATTTTGATGAAATTTGATATAAACATAGTTTGAGACCCTAGTGAGGATATAGGATAGTTTTAATCTCTTAGATCATCCCTTAAGGAAATGAAAAGGGGACTGGACGTTTATACACGGCGGGAATCAATAATTTCTCAAAGTAAAGATTTAAATATTCTAAATTAAATTATTGCCTACAATTATAAATAATAACATCTCATTCAATAACCTACGTATTTACATTCTAATATGTAAATGTTAACTTTTTACACCAAAACTACTTATTCCTTTTGTTAATTATTGACATAGTATGAACATTTTAAAAAGTTCAAAAATAAGAAACAGTACTAATTCTATAAAGACAAAATTAATAGGAAATAATCCATAAATTTGTCACATTAATGAATGTGCAAAAAGCATATACTAAATTTATAAGGAATTATAAACATATAATAATGGATATAGAGTTTCAAGTATGTACATATAGAACAAACTGTTATTATAATTTTCAGATCCTTTTTATAAAATTAAAACTTTAGATGGTTGAATTATGGTTAAAAAGGAATTACATGAATATTATAAAAAGAAATACAAAATGAAAACATTATAAGAAAATTTATAGGCCAGGACTTGTTACTTTATTTACTAATTGCTTGTAAACAGAATTAAGATGTAATTGCATGTAATGAGAACTTTTTTCTATGTTTTTTCCTACATCAAATATATTATCAGGGGAAATCTGCAGCTCTCAGTTTGTTTATAAATATATTAATTACCTGATTAAAAGTAAGTTGCTGTATGTTGCAATCAAATATAGTCTGTAAAGTTGATTTTACCACTGTGCCAATTTTTTTACCACCTCTTTCCATCATATATGGCAAGTGAGTCGCATTTTGTAGAGTAGTACTAATACCCCATGATAACATTATGGCCACATACATTTCTTTGGTATTATTATTTTGTCCTTGTGCTGCGGATACAGTAATCTGGAATAAAACATTGTATTGGTTTTAATTTGGAATGGAATTTTCCATTTCACACAAACACTTTTGGTATTTAAAAATATATTCTGATATAACAGTAGATGCATCTCTGATCTGTGCTGGGGTATTAAATGAGCTGAAGTTTATTTTTTTAACAAATAAGAATTCACTACCTAATTATATGTCCTTTCATACTGCTACATAAAGTTTTATAAGTTAGAAGGGCTGCAACTTACAAAAATATTTTTTTCCTACTTTCTGAGTAGTATAATCTATTTATATGCTTGAAATCACATAAAAATATATTTGTTATACTGTAACTCAAACACGTGAACTAATAACACAAATACTGGTTTCTGTACTAATAATATTTACTGAAACCAAGTTTTTTTTTAACACCCAGTCAAAAATACAGCATAAACAATTTATTTTATAACATTGTTCGTTATAATGAAAAATTTTCTATATCACAGAAATTAGTTCAATTTTGTTAATATAACACAAAAGCATTTATTTGTTATTCTAAAGAAAAACTCTTTATAATGAAAAAAAAATGCTCCCTCCCCTTGAAATTCATTATAAAGAGCTTACACTATACATAATTTAATATTATTATACTACATTAATGAAATAAACCAAGTATGCATGAAACTAAAAGCAATAAAAGCTATTTCAATTGACACCAAATATTGAAACCATAGGAAATAGAAAGTATTTTTGTCAAGCAATTTTTTTTTATGTCATAGTAGTCCATAGACACTAACAACACCAGGCGAGTCGAAAGTGCGTTGCCAGCCTTTGTTTGGGGGAAAGGGACGGAGGAGGAGAGGAGAGGGGAGGTGGGCCTTCGGCGCTCTCACTGACTTAACGTAACGCACTAAGCACTGTTACTTATGTTGGTTTTTTATGAGAGGGTGGTACTACCCCGGGCGAGCCGACCCATTCATACGGAAACCTAGCTTCAGCGTGGCTCTACCACCTACAAAAATATGTTTCTGTAGGCTATAGCTTTATTTTTGGAACTGAAATAATATGTTTCAATCTTACCAGAATGGAGTTTGCATCAGATTCAGAATATTTCAATGGTTGCTTTTCAATCTTTACAACATATTTAAGGGATGTATTATTTTGAGGCAATGTAACCAAAGCTTGTCGTATCTTTGATGCATACTGTTTAAGTTTAACTGCAGAGTATTGTAATTTGTACAGAGGTGAAACTATATTAATTTTCCAGACGCCTTCATTATATATTACTACGAAAGAGAAAAGTTGAAAATTAGTATTATATGCTCTACCTGATAAGAAGTTCCAACTACTATCCAAAATATTGAGCTAATGATCCAAAAAAATAAATTGAACGAATTTCATTGGTAGTTGAATAAACTGTAACCAATGTCTTCATACTGAAGGTGGTATTTCATAAAAGTACCCTTAGTATGTAACAATAATGTCTAATAATGAGATATTGGAATTAAGAAAGAGAATTGCTTGAAAGGTAGATAGATCTTCTTAAAATATAGTGAAATTATAAATAGGTGTTAAGAAAATTAAGTCATGGAGTCATTGTACAGACATCATCATCGGCCTGTAAGAGACCCACTGCAGGGTCATAGGCCTATTCCAAAAGGGAGGTATGAGTATAATCACCATGCCAGCCCTCGACATATTGGCGATTTCAAACTCTGAGAAATTCACAGTTCCGTTTTCCCATATACAGTACTACAAGAACATTTCTCAGGTTCAGGTTTCCTCACAATGTTTCCCTTCACCATCGGCCAATAGTGTTACCAATTTAAATGAGTAAATATATTCAAATCCCTTGTTGGTTTATATTAAATATTTTTTAATCAGTATGAGCTTAAGTGTGAAATATTTGAGTGAATAATGAGAACAGAAGTTTATTGTAAATTTTTTTCTGTTATTCAAGATTTATGCTTTTCCATCAATAATTTATTCCTAATGCCTAGATATACATAGTTTCATACAAGTTATTATTTGTTTAGTTGAAAACTCAACCTTTATTTACTATAATTTTTAGTATTCTTACAAGCTTTAAATACTTTAAATTTATTTTTTTCCACAGAATTAACATTTTTCCAGCAATCATTTTTTGCTTTACTAATATATAGACATAGTATTGTATAAACTGTTGAATTTAAACTTAAAAATCATCATGTTGTTGATATACAAAATTACCAATCATTGTTCGGAGGTGACATAATTTAAAACTTTGATCATGAATATTTCAGTAACTATAACTATCCGCGGCGGAAGAGTGATTTAGGGGGGTAGTCAGCCACCTCCCCTCTCACCCCCCTCAACCATTATTTCAGGATGCGAATTTCTAATGCAGCCCCGTAACTATTACTACGCAAACAAAGTCACGGGCAGGGGCTAGTAATATTATAAAGAGGTAAAGTTTGTGATATTGTAGGAGGTAATATCTGGATCTACTAAACCAATGTTGAAAGTTCTTTTACCAATAGAAAGCCACGTTATTGGTGAGTATCATAGACTATACATTAACCTGAAAAATGAAAAGACTTTTTTGTGGCAGTCAGATTTGCAAAGTAAGTTGGAGAAAAAATGGTTGAACGAAAACATTTCTTACAAATGCTGCCTTAATGATGAGAGATATATGATTGAGTTCCAGAGAAAAGTTGTAGAGCTTGATAATACCTACAAAAAGGTCAGGGACAGCATATGTCTAACTTTTATATTTAAGTCACAAAAAAAAATATTTTTTATAAATGTTTACTGCCCAACAAAGTGAGCACGGGTCCGCTAGTAATTTATATAAAGGATATATATTCAGTTTCATTTACTACATACTAATATATAATCTGTAATAAACGACAGATATTTTCTATTGCTGAATTTCAAGCATTTGACAAGGATACCTTGTAACTAAAAAACAATTGTACAAACATATGTACGGCTATTTCGTTTCAAAAAATGTAGGAAAGCAAAGTTGTAGTAAATGAAACTGAATATATATCCTTTATATAAATTACTAGCGGACCCGTGCTCACTTTGTTGGGCAGTAAACATTTATAAAAAATATTTTTTTTTGTGACTTAAATATAAAAGTTAGACATATGCTGTCCCTAGCACGGGTCCGCTAGTAATTTATATAAAGGATATATATTCAGTTTCATTTACTACATACTAATATATAATCTGTAATAAACGACAGATATTTTCTATTGCTGAATTTCAAGCATTTGACAAGGATACCTTGTAACTAAAAAACAATTGTACAAACATATGTACGGCTATTTCGTTTCAAAAAATGTAGGAAAGCAAAGTATGACATTATTCTTTCTAATACTAAATTAATGCATACTTGTACTTACTCGCCAAAGGATCATCTACCGTTTGATATTTATCACTCTGATCTTCATGTTCACTTGACGATTCAGGGTATAACAAAGCCATCTTAATGCATCGGTTGTGTGAAAGTGTTTTTTTTTTCCATAGATCTCAAACTTAAAATAATAAATATTTATTCATCGGTTTACTCCACTTACACGTTACAAACATTTTAAAAATTCAAAATTCAAATAAACTGAGACCAACGTCGATATCCTTTTGACACTACCGGTTTGGAACAAACAATATTATTTATGGTTTTGCTTTTTTTACTAAGAAATAATGCGGGCGTAGACAGTGTTTGTAAAGCATTTATTGATTACACGGAAAAATTCATTCCTTAGTTCCGTGAATCGTTCAAAAAGTAAATTTTGTAAGTGCCCACGTTTTAAATATCATAACGCTATCAAACCGTAAAAGTCGAACTCTTCTACACTATACTTTGGTCATCAAGTTTCTACACTGAAGATTTATATTAGCAATATATAAAATGATATGTGACGACTTCAGTTGTGTGACAAGATAGAACTATAGGGCCCTTCGCGTTAAAAATGTTTTGTGAGCGTAATTTCTGTTGTATTATATAATATGTGCAGATATGTGTACAATACTGGAACGCTTTCGTAAATGGCGTCCTGGTAGTATAAAAAAATATATTTAAAAAAATCAACTGTTGTCATGCTCACGTGTTGTTATTGCGAATTCAATAAATGATGTTTAAAACAGATTCATTATTTTAGTTCAAAGTTCCCTTTTCATGGATCTCTGGGGTTCAAAGATCCGACGATATGTACTATAGCGAATTGTCTACGAAGGAAACTATAACCAACATGTCAACTAAGGACAAAGAAATAACAAACAAGGATCCTGCCAAAAATTACTATCGTTTTAAATTGTAAGTTTTTACAGATTTGGTGTAGCTTTGTGTCTATGTATAAATATAGCTTATATTGCATCTATGGCTTTGTTAGAGATACAACATCGTTAATAAAAAAAATATCGACATGCCGTTATCGACAATATCAACTATGGAATTTTGAATAGGAAATTATTGATGTTAAGTTGATCGACTTTTATGAATAGTATATCAATATTTAAGAAAATAATGAAACGGAGATATTTATGACGAATATGTTAGGGCTGTTGATATTTGTAAAAAATTCAGATTTTCGATATATCGATATTTTAAAAAACATATTGGCGTTCCATAAATTGAAATAAAAACGATTGCAATTCAGCTTAACAACAACAAAACTATTCTGATTGCGACTGTACTGCAACTAGTAATGACAGAAGACATGTGTCAACGAATACAATTATGAAATAGGGCTGTTCATATTATTAAAAATATCGGATTTTCGATACATCGATATTTATAAAAATATCAATATTGGGTTTCGATATATCAACAAAAAAAAATATCGTTATATATCGGCTTTATTAAAAAAAAAACTTGTAAATCTACTTAAAATTAATTTACAGTTTTTAATCCAGTATATTTGTACAATTTATACCATAACTGTTTTAAAATGTTACATTACAGTTCTAAGGGGCACTTGCACAATCATTTTTCAATCATATTGATAATTGCATCATTAATGTTTTATCTAAATAAGATAATTATGTGTACCAATATTTTTCAGCCCATCGGACACCAAGTTTTTTAAGTAGGGGTGGTCTACTGATATGGCCGGTTAATATCATTTCGATGACTGCAGGTTCGAACCCCGTCGTGACTACAACTATTTTTTCAAAATTCACGTACATTTACTAATTTAAATTGGTAACACTACCAGTTGACGGTGCAAGAAAACATCGTAAGGAAACCTAAACCTGAGAAATGTTCTCATAGTACTACTATATGTCAGAAAACATACGAGTACAACTGTGGATTACTCAGTTTGATATTGCCAATAAGTCGTGGACTGGCGTGGTGATTACGCCTATACCTTCTTTCGGCTGATGTTGAATATTTTTCAGTAAGAGTTTTTTTTAATACTCGTTACTTTATATGTTCTGCTGCTTCAATTCTAAGATTACTATAACCAGCCTGCTCCAAACTCTGGTACCTCGGTTCATTGATCCACAACGACGAAACTCAAAACTTATGGGGAAGGTGTATAAAACTATTGTAAGTCATAGTCTACTGCTTGCATTTGAGTGCTGGAAAAACTGTACGCGGCAGAGATGCAATTGTTAATATGTGTGGTGTAACTAGAATTTATAAAATAAAAATGTATCAGATAAAGTTTGAAAACATCATCAGTGACAGAGAAGTATAGGAATAATAGGTTAGCATGATACGGGCAAATCATAAAGAGAGATGAAAGACTTATAACTGGAATAGTTAAGTATGAAGGTGGAGATATATAAGAGTAGAGGAGACCGAAAAAGGTATGGATACAGTGTGTGAAAAGTAACATGGGTATAAAAGGTGTGAATTTTGAGATTATATCCGACAGAGGAGAGTCGAAAAGGAAAACACACTGTATCGACTCAACCTGGATGGGATAGTGGTAAAAAGATGATTATGTATATAATAAATAATATCAACCACCGATATCCAAATTTTAATTTCGTCCAAAAAAATATTACTAAAAAATATCGATATTTTAATATATCGATATTTTATCAACAGTCCTATTATGAAACCGCTTACACTTACAATAGAGGTCTCATAAGCTATATAACGTACTCTGTGGCATAAGCGTCGTGCCTGCCTTACCAATCATATATAAATTTTTCATGCATGTCCTTCCAGACTCCCGTAAGCACGATCAGTCTGTTCGCGTAGCTCTGCCTCTGACAGTGAACGTCGCCGCTAAAATATTATTATACGCAGTAAATATGCCTAATTGTGCAGTGAATAATTGTAAAAATTATTACAGAAAGAAAAAAACTTAAATTTGAATTAAGTTTCTGTGTGAAATAAAATATTAAACTAAACCAAACTGTCATGGCAGCGCGCCATATGTCTAAGACGCTGTAGTGTTGTGCCTATTCGGATTGTATCGAGTATCTACAAATTGATTTTTTTATTTTATAAGCAATATTAATTTTATCATTAGCCGATGCTTTTGATAACTGTTGTGATATTTTTTATTTGGCATTTAAATTATATAATGTTTATTTATTTATATATTTTTAGAGATATGTTCAGTGACAAATTTAGTAATGTTACAGCTTCCCTAAGGATCAGAAGATGAAACAAAAATGGATTAATGTAGTTCGCAAAGATGGTTGGTTTCCTGGCCCTTGGACTACAATATGTTCAGAACATTTTGAGGAAACTTGTTTTGATTCGAGCAAGAAAAGGCGATACTTATTTCCAAATGCAGTTCCATCTTTAAAGCTTGATGTAAGGCATTACATCAAGATCTTGATTACATCACTACAGAACTATTATAAATAAAATAAATTATGCGTTCTGTGTTTTAGATTGACCAACGTGATTGCTTGATCCGCGCAGCATACTTTAGTCTAGTGTTCCGCCTGGGACATGCCACACCGCGAGCTTGTTGCGGCCATAGGACCCGACCTCTCGCTCTCGGTTGTCATCCGTCAGATGGTCGAGAGCGAGATCGGATGGAACTCCGTCGCCTCATACTGCGAGGCGGTTATGCTCGCAAAGGAAGCGGCGGAGAGGGAGAGAGAGAGCAAACCAGCCAGTTCCCCTCCCGCGGTCGTCGATCACGGCGGCGCAGGGTCGATAATGACCAGAGGCCGCCGTAAAAAGGGTTTGGGGAAGAAGGACGTGGGCACGTCCATCGCCCTGGCAGAATTTCTACACAGGCCTGTGTGTCTGAGGCGCATTGTGCCGATGCGCCTCCTGCGATCGACGGGGAGGGCAACTCTCGCCCTCTCCTGAGGGATCTACGATTTGACCCCTCGACCGCGACGAGGCTCCTGATGAGGGGCCGACACCTGCCGGGGAGTAGACGCAATGCCAGTTCGGCAGCTCCTGCTCCCCGGCCTATAGGTGATTGAAGGCACCATGGGGTTTTAGTCCGTGCAAGTCGGACATACCCCACCCTCAGCTGCCCGGCCAGGGTGGGAATGAGTAGTGATTTCCCCGTGTAAAAAAAGGATAGAACTATTATAAATAAAATAAATTATGCGATCTGTGTTTTAGATTGACCAACATGTACAAGAATCGTCGATGGACGTAGAAGATACAGTTAGTTTTGTACCAGATAAATCTATTAAAACCCCTCGTAAAAAAAAACTCAGGTCACGTATAGAATGCTTGGAACGTATTTCACATAAACGTCTATTAAAAATAAAACGCTTACAATGCAAACAAAGGCGCCTGATGCGCAAATTATTTCGAATGGAAGATATACTTCAATAGTTGAACCAATAGGATTTAATAAACAAATCAGATATTGAGGTTTTATGTAGTATGAATATCACAAGTGTTAGCACCCACCTCCGGCGGCGCTGCATCACATTCAAGAGACGAGACTACAACACGACCGGAACATTGATATTAGCGCCACCATATTATAAATATATATCTACACTAGCGCCAACATATTAGAGATACACATTGATACTAGCGCCACCATATTAAAGATACATAATTCGCCCATGAAAGGCTAGATGTCGCTGATCTACATGTCGACACAGATTAGTCAACACATTTGAGATACATAAATAAGGATA